>JBBPJL010000467.1:0-17384 GCA_038088675.1 Xanthoconium separans | reverse complement strand
CCTCTCTCCAGTGCATGTTTGGATAATCTAGTAGGATAATTTACAACACTCTTATGACAATTTATTTGAAAACACTATAATTACTATTCATATCATTTCTATATTGTTTGGCCTACCTCATCTTGGAGTACCAAGGACAGTTGCACTGCGTGATGCATGGGTAGTGGTCCATGCGTCAGATTAAAAAGTTTTGCAAATAGGTGCCTTGGTCATTGAGGGTGTTGGCTGGGCAGGGAATTATTCATGTTTTCGTCGGGATGTGGGGTAGATGGGATAGGTGGTGGGGGAGTAGCTTCAGGTTCTGGAGGTTTGTTAGGTAGGGTGGGGTTTAGTTCAGGCGTTGTTGCGGTTCAAGGCCGTTTATTTCGTGGGCCTGGTGGTGAGTGGGTGTTATGGGTATGGTCTTTCGCTGTCTGGTTTCAAAGGCGATTTATGTGCCATGCAGGGGGCAGTTCAATTCGTTTTTCGAGTGTGTTTGCTCGCCTTGCCCTGCCTTTTGGGCGTGGGAAAACCAACCATGGTAGTGGTACAGGTTCAAGGAGCCCCCGACTTTTGTAAATTTACTGATGCAGAAGTCGTCCATATCCTTTTGCCGACTTCGGCACAACTGACGCCAACGCGCCCGACCTCCTTCAGCGAGCGGCAAGCATGTCAGTCTTCAGAAACTGGGTCGACTACTTCTCCAGACACCTCGTCCAGGCTTCCGTCGCGCATGATGGGACCTGCATGCGCGCTCCGCATCTTTGCGCAAAACGGCAAGTATTGTATCCGCCATATTATAGACACGTTGGATTGATACGACGTTTCAGCGGTGCTGCGGGAGCACTTGCGCAAGACAACTGAGTACGGTAGGTTGAGATACCTCTATTTATCTGGCGTTCTGGTCAACCAGACGGATACATCGCCTTGGAAAGCCAAGACTCCCAACCGAGGCAAGCAATTATTTTTCTGCCATGCAATGGAACGAGAACACGATCTTTTTTTTTTTTTTTCAGCCGACGTGATGACCGTTCTCAAGCAGATAATCACGACCGTAGATGGCGGTGTGCCCGATGGTCCCCTGTCGATCGGGGACGCCGTGCTGCCTCACATTCATCACTGGGACCGTCTCGCAAAGGAACTCGGCAACAGGACGGTGTCGGAGATCTTCTCGCTCGCGACTCTGCTCGGCGTCTCGGTGGCGGCCGTCCTCGCTGCCATCGTGTCCGCCACGGTCAGTCTGCCTGTCATGTGTCTTCGTCTGGTGTGCGGGTGTATCAGCGTGCTGTAGCTGCATTGCGTGAGATATTTATGCGTTGCCCTGCTGATGCGGCGGCACGATTGAGAGAGACTGCAGTGACCTATGTACATAAGAAAACAGCTAGGGTCCAGTGACTGGGGCGCTCTCGTCGTGGATTACTATTATGCCGCAGTGTATACTTGGTTTATGTATACCGTTATAGCTCTTCCGGCCACTTTTCCCCGTCTCCATCATGCCTTCATTTGGGTGTATGCCAAACCAGGAGTTCCAAACTGGCAGGTACTATCCTATACATTAACTTCGACAGGTCACGGAATGTCACATTGAAGATGTAAGTGTGCCAATGTAGATATTGAGAACAAAAGGTGGTAGGAACAACCCGAAGCACACGGAAGGCTCAGGGACACATGGTGGAACAGTGTGCAAGGTGACATTGAAACAAAAATATACAACAAAAGGAAGAAAGAAAAAAAGAAAAGAAATCAAATTGTAGCCAGTCCATGTTGCAGCTAGGATACAATGCGGATGGAATGGTCGGGATCATCATTACCCTTGAAAGCATTGGCCACTACCTCTCCAGCGGAATCCCTCATGGTCATCTGTTGCGCGCTATTCGTTCCATAAGTATTACCACTGTGATCCCACGCCCCGAGATCGTACAAGACAATGTCTTCGGTAAACGAGGGGATTGACTGGAGCTCAGTACCATCCACGTTGGCTCTCATCATCCACGCCGCGCGCGTCAGACATTGAAGCTCGACAGTTCCGAGACCATAGGGGTCGATCTTATCACCTGTCGTCAGATTCTCTATGGTCACCGTGACTTCCCCATTACGGATAGTCGCATCGACCCTCACTCGGATCTTGTTTCCTTGAGCAATGTTAAAATTACTCCAGTGGTCCGCACCGCCAGGATACAACCGCCAATAAGCTATACACAACACAAGATGTGGTGAGTAATTATAAATTCACAATTGAAGGCTTCCTTACCATAGTAAACACTTCGAGCACCGGCACATGAAAGAACGACACCACCCTCAATACCACCGCCACCGTAGCATTCGAGAGGATCGCCGAGCGCAGCCCCAAGATAAGCAATATCACCACTGCCACAATGAATTTCTGGAACGTCGAAAGTGGCAATAGCAGACTGGAAGAACAACTAGAGATGAGAAAGGATTAGATCACGCAAGAAGTGGTCAAGGGATTGACGACCCACCGCTTCTCCGCGTCCCAGTTGGTAACCAGCATAAGGGTAGAGATTTTTGGCAAGAACTATTGCAGCAGACAAGAGGGCGGAGATGACAGAAATGAAGCGCATGGCGGATGTAGACTCGAATAATGGGCCGCGAACGCTGCGAACAATCTGGAACTTGGAAGCCTGAGCTTGGGATTGAAAGTGTACCATGACTCTATGCTTTTATATGTTTGACAAGACGCCTTATGACACGCGGTGTTTCACTCCTCAGCTGGTAAGCGAAGACGGCATTTACAACAAACGGTTTCACCTCAAAGTTATCAACGGTCGTTGAAGGAACGTCCGAGCTGTTAGAACAAATCCACATTGAGCCCGTTGATACAATTGTGCTGCGCTGTGCAGATCAGTCGATACATCCTAATACTTAAAAGTGTTGATGTAGGTCCTCACTTGGTGGGTGATAGGGGACACTGTTCCTGTGTGAACTGCTAGTTGGAAGGGAGTTGACCGCTTGCAAGGGGCCCGCTGTTGCAACCGCAATTCCACAGCAAACGAATAGATCGATCGGACGCGATGAGCTGCCAAGAACAGCTTCCAACCAACTCCGACGGTGTAAGACGAATTAGACGACTCCTAAAATAATAATAATGAAACGATGGCGAAACAGATTGAAATTCTTGTGGGGAGGCGGTGGTCAGCGCTCACTATTGGAGATCCAGGTTGACGTTACTGTAGATAACTATTTATTATCTACACCAAATACTTAGCTACTTAGTTTCCTGATGTGTCATATATTTTTCTGTCAACCTCACCTTGCCTCCCTTTCAGCTATGCATGCATTTTAGGTCATTCCTACCACCTTTCGTTCTCATTTTCGCCTTTTACAAGAGTGATTTTTGACAAATAAACATGGCGATTATCTTGGTTGAGTGGCTAGGACACTGCTATTCTAGAATGTACGACAGCCACATTGAATACCAGCAGAGCCATTCAATGGGTCACGACGCATGACGGATGATCTTCCTTCCTATTACTAGTCGCGATAAACAGCTCGAACTGATTGATAGTATGTGCGAAGTATTTCTCTCTCCTCTCTCTCGGCTCAGGCCGCAGATTGAGAAAACTTGCATCAAGTCGTTCCAAAACATGGCCGCGACGGCATCAGTAGTTGGTAAAACATGAGTGTGTCCGTCAGGGAACACGTATGGACTGAGAGATGCAGCCTGCATGTGCGCCGGACGTCACGCGCGTTGCCTTTGTACCATGCAAGGTTGGCAAGTCACAAGAGCATAAGTAGCTCAAGTCCCCCGCAGATTTACCGGGCTAGCATGCTGCACTGCACGGTCCAGGGCCAGTAAATTCACCTAACATCTCCTACGTAACCAAAAAATAATTCAAAATTCAAAGTCCCAACACACGCCATAAAAAAGCATCCACACATCGTCAATCCATAATGCCCCAATCTCTGGAGGCAACACCATAGAGAGCCACAACGCGCGTCGTCGGTGATCGATACATGCCAGTCTGTAGCGCGAAAAGGAGTGAGGGCATGAAGTGGTGCTGGTGGGTGTCCGCGCGCGAGCGAGCCCGGGCGACACACGGGGAGTCTGGCGCAGCGCACGATCAAGTTGGACAAAGGCGTTGTGGAATCGACGTGCTCTGTTGGGCGGAGCACGTTTGGCAGTAAAATCTTAAACCCCGCGACTCCGAGTCGCGGGAACTTGACGTAAGCCCCGCCGAGCGTACCAACGTGTGTCCAGCCACGGTCTGGATGACCCTTGTGAACGCCTGGATCTTGCCCAGGTGGTCGCCTAGCTAGATGTCATGGGTACCTTGAGCGTCCGTCTAATTCCTGCGATATCCGCGTGGATGGTGCCAAACAGGTATGAACGCAGTCGTAAAACTAGGCTTTATTCTTGACGTCGATCTTGCCTGGAATTACTACCGAGAACCTGACTCATTTTGAAGTGGGACGAGGAGGAAGGTATCGCCCGGAAACACGAATTGACAAGTGCTCGATCGCCTTGATCATGGCGGAACCAATCTTCAAGTTGTCCGTATCCTCGAACCTCGAATCGAGAAACGCAGTCGTCTCGACGAACCTGCCCTTGTACAGCTCAAAGTCGCCGACACATTGACTTCGGCCACGAGCCGCGACGACAAACTCCAGATCGTTGGATCGATGAGTGACATCGCAGAAGGCTGCGACCAGACGAGCAACGGAATGAAAGAGGTACTCTGCCACTCCGATCCACAGGCGAAAAACGGGGGTCGCTGCGAGGCGAGATAGTCAAATGGTTATGGAAAGACGGGTCCGATGCTGGGAAAGCTGGGATTGTCCAACTCTGTTGACCCAAAGGTTGGTTTGCGAGAAGTACGAAATGAGAATTGATCTTTGGTGCAGAGGCGCCGGTAGGGTACCAGGTAGGGCTTGGAGCTGCGACCGTCCAATAACTAAAATTCTGGCAGTCAGGTGTCGTCGTCTCACTACCCTCGAATGGCTCCGTACTGCCAGCCGTAAACACCCATTATTTCTGCCCACGTCCGGACATTCATTTACCCTTTACCCTAGCACAGGTACGCGACGTCCTGGAGGTGTCAATCTCGGTGAATAGGTCAGATGATGCAGATCTCCACCATTCGATTCCATACTCAGCTCGTCCTCCCACGCAATGGACAGATCAGACTCGCAAGGACCAACTTACACGTCTGTCTGGTGAGAGCGCGAGCATGTACGCTTGCAACACTGACGTATCATTCCTTGCTGGCAGGTCGTATTCGAGACGCACAGTCGTGGATGACCAGGAGCTGTTTTGCCGTATTGAATATTGTCAGCGCGAGGTAACGCCAAGCTGTAACATGGCATGTTTGCATACCCCATGCGGACTGCTAGGGTAGGACTTGGGATAATATCTGTAAACTTCTCTATTAAACGAAGAAGTACCGTGCAAATAAAACTACTGCCCTAATGAAACATGTTTCTCATGCTAGGACATCTGAAACCTGTTGTTTCAGCTGGACATCAGGTTCCCGCCCTCACCTAACCTCAGTAAATCTGCCATTGCAGGAAAGCAAATTATACAACCTATAAAACCATGAGTCGTCCTACCCTTTCTGCACCCTCAGAATCGGCCATTGCCATTGCCATGTCTCGCTATTCTGCGCTCATCTCTAGCATCTTGCTTACTTCTTCGGTTCTAGCGCAGACCCCCCCGCAGAAGGCAGGCGTCACATTGATGGGTCCGGAAAACGTATGTCATTCTTCTCTTCCAACTATTTCTTGCTCTCATCACCTATTTCGATAGGGAACCTTCGCTAGCATTGAAGCCAAGTTCAAAGTTCCAGCCTTGTCGGGTTCAGATTTTGCTTGTGTTTCTCCTGTCATCGCTGTCGACGAAGATGGATCAAACTGTCCCACCTCTCTCAGTGTTGGCGTCGAACTCTGCGTCAGTTACTATGGGATGATTAGTTATAAAGGCAAGGAAGTATCAAAGCATACATTCAGATTTGCTCAGCTTCCATATAGCTTGGTACCAGTTGATGCCTTCCGACGCCAAATTCCTCGACCTCCCCATCTCTCAGGGAGACACCCTCAGCATGGCGTGGACGCATCCCGACACCGGTCTTCCATTTGTGGTGGTCAAAAATCTCGACGCTGGCAATTCGTCCGATCCAGTATATGTGGGCAGGACCTGTGGGTCCAGCGTCACCTGGGGACTGAGAGCGCTGAGATACGGGCCGGATCCTATTAAGGTTGCCAACTTTTCCTCGGTGACCCTTTATCGTGCCAGGGCTTTCTCCCTCACTAGAAAGTACGGACCAGAGGACGCCGGGGTCAACGGTGTTTACAACATGGTAGATTCTGAAGATAAGACCCAGGTCACTACTGTCCACGGCGAAGAGAGGGCAACCTTTATGTTGGATCATCCAGAGTGAAGGGAAGGGGGGAAGCCAGTTTTGCACGCTATTATGCCAATTGAACAGAATCTATCCGATATCGCGAGAGCAAAGTTGTGCGTACCAATTAGAAAACACAATTACGAGTCCTTCCTCTTATGTAACAAGCAATTCCTGCGGATGTGATGAAGGTGAAAATTGTTTATTTTACAGTAGTGAGTTACGAAACATGACATTGCTACATGTTTTTTGGTTGTTCTCCAGAGTGAATAAGATTTGAATATCGTTGGTGTGCTTCACTCTCGAAAGTGTGGTGTTACGAGTGCTTCCTGAGAAATGCGTGAGATTTTATGTTGTGCCCAGAAAGGAAACCCGCTCATCAACACGCATACACCCAGCCCAACCATTCCAATGGGCAATCGAAACATCAGTGGAGACCTAAAGGAACGTGCCTTGGACCTCTGGGGCTTTGGCTGGAGTGTCGAGGATGTCTGCGAGATCCTCCAAGTTTCCCGATCTAGTTGCTATCGCTGGCGCCAGACCTTCGAAGAACACGGTACGGCACAACAGCCACGTTCACCGCTCACTGGGCGCACTCGACTACTTGCGAGAGCAGCCATAACAGCACTAGGGCGACTTTATGCTGAAAACTCAGACCTCTTTCTTGATGAAGCCTGTACATGGCTTGCAGTCGAGCACAACATCACAATCACACCATCTGCACTTTGTCGCAATCTTCAAGACGCTGGCCTCACCCGCAAAATCCTTCGGAAGCTGGCAGCAGAGCGGAATGAAGCACTACGGGAGGATTTCGTGTTGAAGCTTCAAACGGACTATCTTGGTGACGGCTCGGAGTTTGTTGTAGTCGATGAAACCAGCAAAAATGAGCGTACGTATGCTCGACACTACGGACGGGCACCGCGTGGTCAACGGGCTCATATCATTGATGTCTTTGCACGTGGAGACCGATACTCATTGTGTGCTGCGCTAACAATTGATGTTGGCTATATCGCTGCCCGTGCTATTCCTGGTTCTTATGATGCAGAGGAATTTTGCAACTTCATTGCCGAAGAAGTCGTGAGTAATCTATCCGTCTCAACCGCAAATTTGATGTACTGAGTGACGCAATTAGCTCCCGCATATGAATCCCCTGCCTGGCGCACACTCAGTACTTGTACTAGATAATTGTCGTATCCACCATACACCAGAACTCCGAGCGCTTGTTGAAGGAGCAGGTATGTGTCAATATTGGAGCTAGAGTTTATTTACGACTAATAATTGTGATTTTCAGGGTGCGAATTACTCTTTTTGCCTCCATACTCGCCAGATCTCACTCCAATTGAGGAGTCTTTCAGTACGCGCAAGTCCATCCTTTTTTTTCACTGTCATATAGGCTCATGATCACCCATATAGTCAAGGCTTATATTCGACGCCATGCAGATCAGCTGCGACAAATTGCAGATCCGATCGAGTCACTTCTCGAAGCGACAAGTTGTATCTCACCGGAGCATGCAGTCAATTGGTTCAAAAATGCAGGTTATCTTGTCGAGTAGAATTACAGTGTAATGTACAACAAAGGATGTACAGAGAACAAGTGTGATGATACTACACATTGCGAGAACGGATGGCATTGCAAAACTTACGATGGGCGGACAAGAAGGTTTCCCAACCTAAAGTTGTGAATGAAGCACATTCACGCCAGTCTCTTTCACCAAGCCTCTCAACAGCCCGATTGCCTGGCCGGTACTCAAGTTTGGCAAGCTTGTCTTGGTCGCTTTCGCTGATCTCATACTGGGTGCAAAACTCGGCCAGCGACACATTGTGCTTGATGATGCCAGGTGAGTCAGGTGGCAGTGCAGCAGGTGCAGGAGCGGTGGGGTACAGTGCAGGTGGCATGTACGGGTATGGATATCCTGGTGGTGGCATGTAAGGATTGTATTGCGGCGGGTATTGCTGATATCTGTCTGGTGGCAGTGCTGGAAACGTGGCAGTGGCTTGCATGTCAGTAGCGCCAGCAGGCACTTTGAGCTTCTTGTCCTCCGAGAAGTGCGCAGATGTTGGAGGAGCTGTCAGGTCAGATTTTCCCGATGCCTTGGATACAGATGTAGTTAGCGGATGTCAAATCACAACAGGGAAAGATACGTACAATCCCATTTGCCCATACCTTGATACGCATCGGAGTTAGCTCAAAATAGCTACCCGTGGCCTTGTTTTTCCAGACACGTTTATCTGGAAAAATCGGAATTTTCCCCACCGTGTACTCTTTTTCAAGTGTGACAACTGCAGCACTTCGTTTCTCTCCCATCTGCATCTGCTTGGCTGGTTATCTATGGGGCTCATCAAAACAGGACCCGCAACTTACAATTCTCTCCTTCAGTGACAAGGTTTCGTCCAGGTCAATAGCGTCAGATCGTCCAACGCCCACATCCTGTTTAGAACCATTAGCGATCACATGAATAGATCAATTCTCGCTTACATCTTCCTCGTTCGAGGGTTTTGGCAAGTGCAACCAAACAACGGCATTGTCTGTTGCTCGTTTCTTCTTGATCGCCACAATGAGAGCTCGGAAGCCAGCATCGTCAGTGAGATTCTTTCGTGGAGCAGCCTGAGGCTCCCTCTCGAACTTCCATTGAATCTTGGACACCGGAAGAAGTGCTTTGCGACATGCAAGGGTAGCGGCCACCTGGCTCTTGAAATTATTGAACGAACGCGATGTATCGAATCCGAAAGGTCCTTTGGTCTCAGACACCGTTGTTGTGGTTGTTTTTGCAGGCTTTCCGATTCGCTTTGGTTCGGTAGTAGTCAAGTGCGACCATACTTGTAGGTGGACGGTGAACGCGCACACATCTTCGCGGTCATTGTCCTTCCTCTGGCCCTCATGAGATGTCGAAGGGCCGTTTTGGCGGGCCTTCTTTGATAACGGCTTGATGAGATCAAGTTCATCGCCAGATGAGGCCAGGTCAAGGGCATAATCGATGGGATCCTTTCGCTTCCGTGGGTCAACTTGAATAAATTTTAGCGTTGGACCTGAAAAAGAGTTCGTGTGAGACGCATATCTGTATGCTCAGTGTATGCGGATCAGTCACCTCGGTTATCATGATTTTTTTGAGTACTATCGACGAGCCTGGAGTCATGGACGATCTCGATGTCCGATGCCCCCGAGTCGCCATCCCGGTCTGCCCTGGTTTCGACTTTGGGCTTGGAGACATCTCAAAGCATGACTGTATGCGCACAAAACAATATCATACCTTTTTCTCAGCGCCATTGGTGGTATCGGTAGACTGTTTTTGCTGTACCGAGCGAAGATCAGGTGCGACGAGTCTATCTGCTGGTATGCCCAAGCCATCAGTCTGAGTCTGCGTACCAGGTCTTCGGCCTGGGATCCGGATTTTGAGTGGAGGCTGGACTTTGCTGTTCTTATCGCCAGGAGTGTTGGTCGACATGGTATGGGGTCAAGTTGTCGGCGTAGTTGATGGGGACATCCGGGCACAGCTGGTTTGACGTTCTCCACATTTCCTTTCTGGGCACACAACATAAAATCTCACGCATTTCTCATTAGTTTCGCAAAGCGCTGTAAAATGGCCAGATAACCGGCCTCAGAGGATAACGGAGCCTCTGGAAAAGTGGTGCCAAGAGTGCACTGGACCCCAAGGGTCTCAAGCGATAACATGATATGTATGCCTTGGACCACTGATGGGCCGGGCGGTGGCGCATCATTGCCAACTTCCTTCGAGCCGCAGTGGCAGCGAAATGAAAGTTCTGAAGGTTGCGGTATATACTCAGGCTGTAGCCTTATTGGCTCGTTCCTCGCCGTGCCGCTGGGACTCACCCAGATGAACCCACAAGCCAAGATGGCAGGCTCACTCACACTGGTCGACATGCCTGACCCCTGCATGTACTGCATAGTTTACTATCAGCTTTGTTTCACCGGCGAGCCGCGCGATCCGTGTAAATGAAAGAAACTTAATCCATGATGCGGCATGTGTGCTGTGGGTGTCAACAGTGAGTAAATGATCCATCATGCTGCATCAAGGATCAAGTTTCTTTCCTTTTTGTTCATTCCTCAGATCTGGAGGCTACTACTAGTAGTATAAACTTTCATTTCGCTGCCACAGCGGCTTCAAAGAAGTTGGCAATGATGCGCCAAGCGAGGTTTTACTCCAATAGTTGCCTTTGTGTCTCATTGTTTGTACGCAGGGCTTCTAAGGATCCTGCCTATTTTGAGCCAACAATCATTTTCGCCAGTATCTACCCTCGTCCCTGGCCATGAAAGTTTCAACGTCCACTCCTGGTATCGTTGATACTCATGTTCCGAGAACCAGATCATCGGCCCAAAATTCACTCCATAGATGCCCTGAGTGCAACCCTCAAAGGAAGGACAACACGAGGAACCTCGTCGTATGCATTGATGGTACTTCTAACCAGTTCGGTGAAGATGTGAGGTTCACTTTATGTATTATCCTGTTCTCGCTCACAATCAGGCCAGAATAGCAACGTAGTGAAATTGTTTACCAAGATCGACTTGAGCAACACGCTTCTAGAACAATATGCGTATTATTCCAGTGGAATTTGCACGCACCCGAATAAATCCAGACGTACGAAGACGGCTGAACGGTTCGTACTTGTTACAGTGGTCTCACTTCGACGAAACAAATCATTCGATGGCAGGAATCTGGACGGAACTGTGAAGGATGCATATAGTTGGCTCGCCCGAAAATACAGAGAAGGTGATCAAATATATCTGTTCGGTGGGTTGCGTTATTCGTCGTGGTCCTCGCATTACACGTCGCCGTCTAGGCTTCTCCAGAGGTGCATATCAAGTGCGAGTGCTCCAGGGGATGATACACGAGGTGTAGTCTGGGTCAAATGCTAATTATGGACTCGCATCCAATAAGTACTTATCCCAGGTTGGCTTGATTAGAATCCCAACCGAGACACAAATTGCAATGTGAGTAAATACCCTGTCGCTTTCGAGGACTTGATGAACTCCTCCCAGCGCCTACGATCACTATCAAATAATACATCCTGCGAAGCCTAGGTCAAGGCAACCTGCAAGGGAATTCAAGAAGATGTTTTCTTGGAAAAACTTGAGGGTTCACTTCGTTGGGATATGGTGATTTCAACATCTTTCGCCTCTATCGGATCAAGCCTAATACCGGTCTGGCAGGGACTCAATCTCCGCGGGGCTTGTTGGCGGAGATGTCCTGCTTTCCACGTCTTCGTCTGCCACACATGTTTGTCATTTCCGACACGCACTCGCTCTTGACGAGCATCGTATGGAGTTCGTGCAAGAGATGGGTTCTCCAAGGATCCACGGCCTGCTCAACGGGAAATCTAACATCAAGGAAGTTTGGTTTGCCGGTAGTCACTCAGACATGTGGGTGCATTTCTGAACCCTATTTTTGTGATATCGATACCCTTTGCGCAGAGGTGGCAATACCAAACCCCAACGCATTCATCAAGCTGGAAATGTCTCGCTGCTATGGATGTGCCGAGAAGCTGTTGCCAATGGTCTTGTGTTCAATCCGACGGACATTGTTTGTCTTCCCGATGATCTCGATTTTGGCGTAAGTGGTTCCGAGCATGCCCAACCATAGATCATATATCTATCCAGCAACAAGCCTTTACTGGTTCTCCTCAAGATGCTCTACAGTGAGACTTGTGGTGGTGTCCTATTGGTTCGTGAACTTGATATTGTATTCGCTAGCCTCGATCGGCTGCAGCCACGTCGTATATTACTTGGTCAAAAGATCCACGCTTCGGTTCTGTATGCAAATGTGTACAGGCCACGGGCGACGTTCGGAGAGGGTTTTGACATCCCCGTCATTGGACTCGAAGATACAGAACTGGAGGACCAAGTGTGGGAGACTGGATTGTTCGACGACACAGCAACAGAAGAGCTGGTGAACTACGTGGTCAGTCAGCCAGAGGTCCCGTCAATATACCTCGACAGGTTATTGTTCCTGCTGCGATTCGGTAAGTCCGTTGCTTTCGATCCGCTTGACAGTCAATTATTTATGTCTCCAGAGGAAGGAAGAAAATATATTAGGAATATGCCTCACTGGAAGGAAACGTTTACGAAACTTGTCAACGACGGTGATTATGCGCCTCTTGTTAGACGGGTCGCAGCCGTCGCCTATCACGAAGTTTGTCAGTCCCCCGTCTTCAACGATGCATTGTTTGTGTGTAATCTCATGTTGCAGCTGGCGATCTCGAATCGGTCCCAGAGACTTGTGTACCGCTCACGCTGAGCTTTCAGTTGTTATTCAAGAGATGTTCAACGGTGACGGACAGTGGTTGAGTGACGTTCTGGCTACGCACAAGCATCGAGATGGACCGACGGTAGTTGCTCTCCTGAGGCTCTTGACGAAGCACCAGATTTTCCGGTCGTACATGGGCCTTCCAAACGTCCTGGAAACATTCTTGGAGTTACTTCATGCTCTCGTTGAACAACCTGGAGGGCATTTTGGTCAGGCAATGGACGGACTAAACTGTCTGTTACAGTGTGGTCTGTCGCTGATAATCGTTCATCGGTTAACTCACTGATGGCTTGTAGTGGACAGTCAACGTACTGTCATTGAGAACCTTGGGGCCAACCCACCGAATTCCGCGGTTTCCAGACTTTCTCTACTATTAGAGGTCGATGGTAAGGACGCCTGTGTGATCAATAAGCGTAACTACATACTGATATGTATTTTTAGACCCATACCTTCTAACTGCTGTGTTGCGGATGGTTTTGACCCTCGCACGAATTCCAGCAGGCGAGTAGTCCTAACTTGGTTTGTGAGCCACATTAAACCAATGGCCGTGCAGATGGAGCGAGGAACGCTTGCACCGTAGTAAAACCCAGGATCGAGAAATTGGCGAGTAAAGATGACCAACTCGTTGGTCCCCTCGCTGTGGAGATAATGCTCGCCCTACATACTTCTGATGACCAAGGTAGACGGCCCTGTTGGACTGGCGTTCTTTTTGACTTACCAACGTTTCAGTCCAACTGGACTTTGATAATGCACGCGTTCGAGCTAATCTTGCTGGTGTCTTGGTCCGAAGTCCCGACAGACACAATCCAGAAGATGACCAAGATCGCGACGTAGATCCTGTACAGCAGGCATTGTATCATCTTTTTGGGCACGGTCAGTGTCCACTAGGGCATCTTAAACGAGATCTAAACATGACACCATTCGGATCAGCGGCCCAGCAGCTCACTGAATCTCAGAAAATGCGCATTATGGTATTGAAAAGGGACATCGAGAAAGGACGTGTTTTGGAGCGTTCTCTTGCCACAAGGTCCTTTTTGAAGTTATGCAATAGTGAGTGTGATGTTGATGAGCCCCACAACAAACTTACATTTCATCAGGCGCAGTCGTCCGCGATTACCTCCGTGAGATCAATTTGCTGGACGTTTTTGTCGATCAACTGCGACGCAAGGAGTGTGCGCTGCTCGCTGCACACGCGTTGGCTACCTGTTTTGACTATAGTCAGTAGAAAAGTGTGGGATTGGACTCACATAGCTTACACTCACCATAGGCGACATGAGGGATTGCATACCGAACCTGCAAGACCTTCCGAATCATGTTGTTGGGATGCTGAAGGAGGACTATTTTGACGACGCTGTGGGTCCTGTCCAAGGATTTCAAATTCTGAGAGACCTCATGCGGCACGGTAATGAATTATTGCATGATCTGGCTTCCCGCACTGATTCACCTAATACAGCTGAGTTGCGGGGGATGCTCGTAGACGGTATCATCCCGGTTCTGGGAACAAAGTTAGGAAAGGGCAAGCCGAAGGAGGCTCGGACAAGTCTGGTCTGCTTGGACATTGCTCAGTCCTTTGGTATGTAATGAGAAACGCGATATTAGTTCTTCACACCTGAAGCATTCTCAGAGCCGAACGATCCTTGGACTGACGAGCTTGTCCAACAGAGCTTGCAACAACTGAAGAGCCCTATATGGAACGTTCAAAAGGCAGGAGTGGCGATCCTTTCTGCGTTAGCGCAGACGGGTGAGCGTTAATTGGCTACTCAAATGGTTCTCTCTAATGCTCTGTCAATTAGAACACGGTGTGGAGGCCATTGATAAGTCCTTAGATGACATTGTCCAGATGCTTCTTCCAGAGGTCAGCTCGCCAACTACACCAGAGGCAGTCCCAGCTACTGGCGAAGCTACAGCGCAGCCAGCCACCACTTCACGTGCTTTAGTGAACATGCGGCCGCCCTCTTGGGTAATGGGACCTGCATGCGCGCTACGTGTCTTGGCACAAAACGGCGAGTCATGCGGGCACCTTGTCGAGAGAAATTGGCATTGATACGATGCATATTCCAGAGACACTGCGGAACCGCACTCGCGAGACAATCGGGTACCGCAGATTGAGAAGCTTGTATCAATTTGGATCGCTCATCGATGTGACGGATACGTCACCGTGGCATGTCAAGACTCCAAACCGGGGCACGTTATCCGAGTACATTTTGGCACAGCGGATGTAAGACTGAAATATGTGTTCGTCTTTTTTAGCTGATGTACTCGACATGCTTGACAAGATGATCAAAACTATCGAAGGACAACTGTCCGAAGAGGATCTCATGTTGATCGAGGATGTCATGCTTCCCCACCGACATTGGAAACGTCTTTTGTCTTATCTACCTGTCCGGGCATACAAGTGCGTGCCAAAAGCCACCCCTACAATGCTAGATACTAACATGAATGGATGGCCAGGCTTTTCAAGCGTCATCAAGATAGTGACATCTCAGACGATCAGAGTAGTGTCTTCCGGGTTCTGTGGGATTGCGAAAGGGACTCTGAAGCCTATGGAGTAGTGAATGGCAGCGGGTGTTCAGCACACGGATATGGTCAGTAAAATTACCCTCATATCTAAGATTGTGAGGGATCCTCGTCGACGGCTTGAAGATGTTGACCCAACCAGTGGTCCAATTGGTGGAAGAGACCAACCGAGAAAATACACGCTTGGTGAGCACAGTCAGTCCGATCTTCATGACTGAAATTCATTATTCCCTATGTGTAGAGTCCGAGGTACCAGAGGATGTCGAATCAACCAGCAGTCCGATTGGTGGAAGAGACCAACCGAGAAAATACACGCTTGGTGAGCACAGTCAGTCCGATCTTTATGACTGAAATTTATTATTCCCTGTGTGTAGAGTCCGAGGTACCAGAAGATGTCGAATCAACCGGCAGTCCAATTGGTGGAAGAGACCAGCCGAGAAAACAAACGCTCGGTGAGTAAAATTAGTCTGATCTTCACAACTGAAATTTATTATTCCCTGTTTTTAGAATCCGGGGTAGAGGATGTCGGACCAACCAGCGGTCCGATTGGCGGAAGAGACCAGCCGAGAAAACGAACGCTTGGTGAGCAAAATCAGTCCGATCCTCGTGACTGAAGTCTATTATTCCCTGTGTTTAGAATCCGAGGCACTAGAAGATGTCAAATCAACCAGCGGTCCAATTGGTGGAAAAGACCAGCCGAGAAAACGAGCGCTTGGTGAGCAAAATCAGTCCGATCTTCAGTGTTGAAAATCATTGTTCCCTGTTTTTAGAACCCGAGGCAATAGAAAATGTCGGGCCAACGGAAGGTCGGCATCCGAGAAAGCAGAGATCAGATTCAAAGGACGTCAGAACGAGTAAAAGCCAGCATACTAGGACAGACCAAACGGGAGAGCGAATACTAAGTGAGCAAAAATCAGCTTGACTTCACTGACTCTGAGGAATATGATTCCCCATCTAGCATCTCATGAGGGACTGAGCATCGGAATGGCAGAGAATCAGGGTAGTGGTGGAGTCAAGGACCCAAGTGAGTACAATCTGCTTACCGCAAACGAATGTGGTATACAATTTTCTATCCAGCATCCAGCGATGCAGGGAACGTACGGACAGCAGAGACGCAGGATAGTGAGAATGGCAAGGACCCGAGACGTCGATGGGGGTCCCTATCTAGCACCTAGCGAGAGAAATCGTAGGAGTAACAGATAACCAGTGCGCCCACGAGGGACAAGACGATAATATTACTTTTTTGCAGTGATATGTAGGCTACCCCAGTGACCCAACAGCGGCCTTCATCTCTCGACACCACTGGCAAGAGTCCTCATAAAAGACCTTCTCCGTGGTGTAGACCTGAGATGTGCTCACTTCGATGGCATTCCGGGACCGTCAAGGTTGGGGCACACACGATACAACACAACGCATTCCTCCAAGACAAAGCTACAGCGCCGCGATACAGGCGCGCGCCAGACGGAGCGGCATCAACGTCAAGTTGACCAGGCCAAACGCGACCGCAGCGAGAATCCCCACCACCGAAACGCCGAGCAGCTGAGCAAGGGAAACGATCTCGTTCCCCGCCCTTGCGGACACCTCCTTCACGAGACGCTCCCAATGCCGAATGTGCGGCAGCACCACGTCCCCGAGCGACATGGGATTGTCAGGCACTCTGCCATCCACGGTGGCGACCATCTGATCGAGCGTATTCAACACGTCGGCTGAAATAGTGTTCAGTTTCGGATCTCCCCTACATCATAAAGAGGATGGCTTGCCTCGGTTCGGGGTGTTGACATACCAAGGCGACGTATCTGTCTGGTCGACGAGCGCTCCGGATAAATGTAAATGCTTGAGCCTGCCGTATTCGCTCCCCTCGTACATGTGCTTCCGCAGCATCACTAAAAATGGTAGGTCGGCTCGATTTAAGTAATGACTCGATAACATGACAGGGGGCAATACTTGCCATTCTGAGCGAAGATGCAGAGCGCGCATGCAGGCCCCATCATCCGCGAAGGATGCCTAGACGATGCGTCCGATGGAGGGGGTGATCCAGGCTCTGAAGGCTGTTTTGCTTCGTGTTCGCTGGGGGAGCTCGAGTGTGTTGGCACTGATAGCGACGCAGTCGGCAAAAGCATCTGGACAACTTCGGGTATGCGAATTTTGATGGCTTCGACGCCACGTTCTAATGTCACGAGAGTGTCAGCAATAACTCTTGGGACAACCACATGATCATTGTTACCCGTCTGTGACAACGCAAAAAGGATTGTCAACCCTGCTTTCTGAACCT
>JBBPJL010000466.1:3760-17436 GCA_038088675.1 Xanthoconium separans | reverse complement strand
GTTTTTTCTTGACGCAAACTCTGCAGGCGGTTGCCTTTCCGCACACCGTGTACCCCACATTAACCGCCATCCCGCTCGGCTCGCTTTACTGCAATACGCTTCTTGCAAACTTGAATGCCAGAGCGTACATCCAGGGTGAAGAGACGACGATCACATTCGGTGGTCCTCAAACCGCGACACAGAGCAAAATGGTGTTTAGTCCTCCACCCGGCCTAGTGGGTTTTCATTTCTTTGTATTTGCATTCAATCCTCGTTGACGTGTCCTCACGTTACCCTCGTAGAGGACCGTGGAAGAGGCGATGATCACGACTGCCGCCGCCTCGTCAACGACAGTAGGGGAGGTGTGAGCCGGAATGAACGATGGACCATTCCCTTTCTCCTGTGCCGTCTTTTTGCAAACATTTATTTATCTGTCAATTCAGTTGCTTTTTTCAGTGCATTGGTCATGCCGTAGCAGCCTCTATGACTTCTTTGGCTTGATCCTATAGAGTATCCTCCACTATCAGACTCGGAATTGGAACGAGAATGTCAATTCAACCGAATAACGTCCTCTCCGAGGAATTGATAGCCGTCGTATTGACAGATACGGGGACCGACTGAATGGATGTAGAGACCCGCTGTTGGCTGGCGCTCATTGGGGCAAAGATTATTTTTGGTACACAGTATGCATCAACATCACTACTTGGGTGCTGTGAGATAGCTTGGAATGTACATGGGCGGTGGTGGACTCGTAAAAGTTTTGATGATCGATCATCTAAGCTATGTTCGGAGATCAAATCACGGGATTTGTTTGTGTCGCGAGACTACGCTGATACACTGACCATCAGTCCAACTTGAATGAGACTTACTATTCAATCAGGGCATTCCTGACCTACTTATCATACGTTTACACATACGACAATGCGGTGTATATCTTGGAGTAAGCTAGTGTGGCTATGCTCCAGTGGTACTCTGTCACGTTTTGCGGTGAGCGCGCCAGCAGCCTCGGGAGTTATTTTTAATCCGGTGGTCGCCACAGTCCACTATATGAAGTCAACGTCATCTCCCTCTCCATGCCCTTCTTCCCTGTTCTCACAGTCAAGTACATAGCTGCAAGTCATGGAACCAACCAATCTACCCGCTTCATTGTATGCAATGGAGTACGGCCCATTGTATTTTGCCTCACTCTTGTCGATTGCCTTCTACGGTGTAACATGGACGCAAACGTGAGTAGCCGTTTTATTTGAGCACGCCACAATGCAACAAAGCACATCCATCAGATTCTCTTATTACATGCAGTAAGAACACCCGCTCTGATTCTTCTCTACCATTTCTAATGTATCGCTTACAGTTATCCAAACGATTCTCCGCGCCTGAAGAGCTTTGTAAGTTGATGTAGTATGATCCTTAAACTAACCCCTTTACGTTCTCCTCAGGTGGCAGTTCTATGGTACGGTGCCGCATATTTACTACTGATACACCTGCCTGAAACTTAGCAACAGGATATTGAACACAATTGATGAGGCTTTAATCATCGCTGCTGGTCTGTCTCTCAATATACATAGTACTCATTCTTGTCGTCTCATGTCTCATAGTGTATAAATCAATCATAGCTGGCCTCGTACAGTCATCCCCAATATCCAGCATGACCTGGTAGGTCGTTGCTTTTGCAGAAGCACTGTTCATGTCTTGATCTTGCCTTAGGGAACTTGCTGTATGTTTCATCTCTGGTTTTCTTGGAACGTCTACTGAAAAAGTAGTAGGCACAAATAATTCCCCAGGTACACGTTTATGTCCTGTGATTGAAAATGGTAATACTGATGTCATCCAGACCCTGGTTGCGACTTCTGTTCAGGGATTCTTCGCATACCGAATATATACTTGTACGTACCGTCCTTCATCCCTCCGTCTTGACTCACAGTTGTTCAGTGAGCGGGAAGAGCATTGTGGTCCCACTCTTATGGGTATGGTTTCAAGTTGTATAGAGCTCCATTGTCGCTAACACGTACCCTGCAGTTTATCCAAGCCATCTATCAGATTGGTAGGACTCCAAGAGCTCTCCTCTCGCAATGCTGGCTTCTAAAATGATTCTTTGCAAATCGCCCAGTGTCTGCTATCAGTAAGTTGTTCTCGATAAGATTCGTACTACATTAATGTATTCCAGTTTACATTGCGAAAGTGTTCTATAGCGTAAATGGGTTTGTTTGTTGGTACTGCAACCTGATCTCGCATATTTACCGTCCGTCTCCAGAAAGATCTATGTTGTCCCGTTCACTGTGCTTGAGGATAGGTTCTTTATGGTATGTACCATACTTTATGCTCTGACGGAATGAACTCAGCATCAAGAGACAGACTCAAATCACGTCCTCACTCGCTGCCGCTGCCGTCATCGATATACTGATCGCGGGTTCCATGATATTCCTACTCGTCCGCATACGGAGCTTAACCAATGTTGCAAGGTAAGCACTTACATGCGACAAATCGCCATTCAAGTTAATGTTGGTCTACAAGCACGGTACACATCCTGCAGCGCCTCATCTTGTTTGCGGTGAACACTGGTACCTGGACGGCCCTGTTTGCTGTCACGGCCCTCGTCCTTGTGAGTGCCCTTTGTCGTTGAATCCCGCCAGCATGCTTGACGCAGACTCTGCAGATGGTTGCCCTTCCGCGCACCCTGTACCCCACATTGCTCGCTGTCCCGCTCGGGTCGCTTTACTGCAACACGCTTCTTGCAAACTTGAATGCCAGAGGGTACATTCGCGGTGAAGAAACGACGGTCATATTCGGTGGTTTTCAGGCCGAGACGCAGAGCAAAATGGTGTTTAGCCCACCACCCGGCCTGGTGCGTTCTTTTTTTCCTTTTCTTTTAGCGATCTATCCTCGTTGACGTATCTCGCCCTCATAGGGGACCGTGGGAGAGGAGACGGTCACGACGGCCCAGGTGCGAGCCGCAATGGCATAGGGTGTGAACGATGGAAAAACGACAGCGCCTTTGTCAAACTTTGTCCATTCGACTTGTTCTCCCCTACCGTCTTTTCTGCTGACATTTATGTATCTGTCCATTCAACCGCCTTTTTTTAGTACATTAGACTTCCTTGGCTTAATCCTATAAAGTATCCCTGATGGCTGGCAGGTCCGCTGTCGAAACTAGGAACCAGAAAGAACCTGAATGTCAGCGCAAGATACGGGGACCGGCGCAGCAGACGTAGGGACCCGCTATTGGCTGTCACCGGGCAATTTTTTTTTTTGGTACACAGTGTGCATGCATCGACACCAAGTACTACTTGGGCGGTGTGGGATAGTTTGGAATGTGCATGGGAGGCGGTGGACTTAGAAAAGTTTTGATGATCAATCATCTTTCAGATCTCAGATGTGGCAAGAGACCAAATCACGAGGGCGCCAGTTCGGCCCCGGGTCTGTGTCGCGAGACTACTACTGTGACGCCGATACACCAACCATCAATCGAACTCGAACGAGACTTACTATTCAATCAGGGCACTCGTGACATAGTAGGACGCGGCCAGACAGATACGTTTGCACATACAAAAATGCGGCGTAAAGGAGATGCAGGAAGCCAATGCGGCCGTGGGCCACTTGTGCTCCACTTTGTCACGTTTTGCAGCGAACGCGCCAGTTGCCTCGGGGGTTATTTTTAATCCGGTGGTCGCCACAGTCCACTACATATATGAAGTCAATGTCAACTCTCTGATCCATACCCTTCCCTGTCCCCACAGTCAAGTACAGTTGCAAGCCATGGAATCGATCAATCTAATACCCGCTTCAAAGTTATATGCAATGGAGTACGGCCCATTGTACTTTTCCTCACTCTTGTCAATTGCCTTCTACGGTGTGACATGGACGCAAACGTGAGCGGCCGTTTTGTTTGAGCGTATCGCAATAATGAAACAAAGCACATCCATCAGATTCTTTTATTACATGCAGTAAGAACACTCACTCCGATTCTTTTCTACCATTTCCGACAGATTACTTATAGTTACCCAAATGATTCTCTGCGCTTGAAGAGCTTTGTAAGTTGATTTACTATGATCCTTAGACTAATCCGTTCACATTCTTCTCAGGTAGCAGTTATCTGGTACGCTGCCGCATATTTATTACTGATACGCCCTCCCTGATAGTTGGCAACAGGATATTGAATACAGTTGATGAAGCTTTAATCATCACTGGCGGTCTGTCTCGATGCACATAGTACTCATTCCGGTCGTCTCATGTCTCGCAGTTTATAAATCAATCATAGCTGGCTTCGTACAGTCATCCCCAATATCCAGCATAACCTGGTAGGTTGTTGCTTTTTCAGGAGCAATTTTGTTGTCTTGATCTTACCTTAGGGAATATCCTGTATGTTTCATCTTTGGTTTTCTCGGAATGTCTACTGAAAAAGTAGCAGACACAAATAATTCTCCAGGTACACGTTTATGTCCTGTGTTTGAAAATGGTAAGACTGATATCATCCAGGCCCTAGTCGCGTCTTCTGTTCAAGGATTCTTCGCATACCGAATATATACTTGTACGTACTGTCCTTCATCCCTTCCTCGTTACTCACAGTGGTTCAGTGAGCAAGAATAACATTGTGGTCCCACTCTTATGGGTAGGGTTTCCAGTCGTAACGGTGTTGTTGCTAACACATTTCCTGCAGTTTATACAAGCAATCTATCAGATCGGTAGGAATCCAACAGCTCTCGCAATGCTGGCTTCTAAAATGATTCTTTGCAAACCTCCCAGTGTCTGCTATCGGTGGGTCGTCCTCTAAGATTTGTACTACAACCAACTCGTTAATTAACGTGTTCCCAGTTTTCTTGGCGAAGGTGTTGTTTAGCGTAAATGGGTATGTTTGGTGGTAACGCAACCTGATCGCGGCTGTTTACCATTCGCTTCCAGAAAGATCTACGTTGTCCCGTTCACTGTGCTCGACGAGAGGTACTTTATGATATGTACGATATTCTCTGTTCTGACGGAATGAAATCATCATCAGGAGAAAGGTTCAACTCACGACGTCACTCGCTGCAAGTGCCTTCATCGATTTCCTGATCGCGAGCTCCATGATATTCCTACTTGTCCGCATGCGGAGCTTGACTCATTTTGCAAGGTAAGCGCTTACATTCGACAAATCGCCATCCAAGTTAATGTCGGTCTACAAGCACGGTACATGTCTTGCAACGCCTCATCGTGTTCGCGGCGAACACTGGTACCTGGACGGCTCTGTTTGCTGTCACGGCCCTCGTCCTTGTGCGTGCCTTTTTGTCGTCGGATATTGTTAGATTTCGTTTTTTCATGCTTGACGCAAACTCTGCAGATGGCTGCCTTTCCGCACACCGTGTACCCCACGTTGCTCACTGCCCTGCTCGGGTCGCTTTACTGCAACACGCTTCTCGCCAACTTGAATGCCAGAACGTACATTCACGGTGAAGAAACGACGGTCACGTTTGGTGGTCATCGGGCGTCGACACTGAGTAAAATGGTGTTTAGTCCTCCACCCGGCCTGGTGCGTTTCTTTTTCTTTTCTTTTTGCAATCCATCCTCGTTGACGTGTCATGGCCCTCATAGAGGACCGTGGAAGAGGAGACGATCACGACTGCCACCGTCTCGTCCACGACGTGAGTCAGGATGGCATGGGTTGTGAACGATGGAGAAACGACAGCGCCATTTTTCAAGCCTCGTTCATGCCGCTTCTTCTCCCGTACCGTCTTTTTTTTTGTTTGCATACTTTTAAGTATGACACTGCCAATCCAACTACTTTTTTTTTCAGCGCATTCATATTCATGTCGTAGCAGATGTGGGATCGGACAACCCCGTTGCGCGGTTGGGACCGTTGGGTTGGGTGTCCGAAAGGAAAGGCGTTTTCATTTTGCGGCGGCCGAGTGAACATAGCTTGGTGTCTCCGTCGCAACCTGCATAGCTTGTTCTATTGGCAATCAGCTTCGAGAGGAAGTTGACCGATGACCGATCTGAATTGCTCAGCGATACCGTTTGGATCGGATACACGTGAGTTAGATGGTAGACATGGCAACGGGTGTAGTAAGTTCGTTGGGTGATGCCAGATAGATATGATACGATTCCCTCATGTTCAGATTGGATACTAGATACACGCACGTCGCACGCACACATCAGGTATGCATAGTCGTCCCAACACGTCTCGCAAGCCGAAATTCAGGTTTGTTTCACTCTCTCTTTGGCGGAGCCCTGTCCTCCCAACTTTTTCGTTCGGCGATGTAGTGTTGCCGTTTTTCTAGATCTAAATGATCATGATCAGCGTCGCCTTTCGAATCTGCACGACCCAGAGCAAGCCTTGTCCGCATAGATGACGGACATGAGAAACGTACCATGTGCCCACATGGCTGCACCAATCCTATTTGAGACCGTAAAGGCGAGGCCGATGATCGGAATGTCTTCCAGCAATGCAGCGGTAAAACCGAACACTAAGAAAATGTCCGTACAGATGACCAACGGGCACGTCCGAGTCAGTCCTCGATCGGTATCAAACATGCATGGGACACGTACATCGATAGTCCCATTTTCTTTCCTCGATGAATATGGCAGTCTCGTGAGGCGTCATCTTTTTCGCCTTAAAGTACTTGTCGAGGGCGACTCAGCATGGTAGTATACAAGGTAGTATGGAGATAGGATCGACTCACCGGTTTGTGGAGGTACTGTGCAGTCCCCACCGCCTTGAACGCAGCGACGACAAACGTGCCCAGGAATGGGTACAAGGACAATGGTAGGAGCAGCACTAAAAACGATTGCACGACGCTTTACCACAAGCAAGTGCCATGCCGAACGCATATACACACCTTTCTTGATGACGATGCCCACCACCCACGTACTCATCACGTGGCCAAAACGAGCGCTCCACGTGTCATCGACGACGGGGGGGACGTCCCATTCCTCCACGTATGGCTGCCAAAAGTCGGGCCCTTTGCCACGAGAGGCGACGGTCTGATCCCATGCGCGTCGGCGGGCGATTCGGATGTTCCGGGAGAGGAAGAAGGTGATGATGGCAGTGACTTGGCTTCCGAGAAGTAGAATGGCCATGTCTGACGAGAGAGGCGTCAGAAGGGGGATTTACATCGGTGGTGATCAAGAACGCACAGGTGGATAGATTGAATGGCAACCTGAACCCAAGGACAGTCTCCTCCGAGAGGTCCGAAGCGGTCTGTGAGAGGCGAGTGATATAGCTGAGGGAAAAGAGCGAAGTAGGGTTGTTGAGAAGAGCGCGTAGGACGTGTCTTTGGATCCTGTATGTCAGGCATGTCTTGGGTACGCGATGATCAAACGAATCCCAACGCAAACATGGATAGAGGACGCACCCAGGCGAAGCCGACAACGAGACCTCGCTGTGCACCATGCTTGCACTTGTCCCAAGCAGGCTTGTAGAGCAACTCGTCAGTGCAGAGTCTGTAAACGCCGACGACGACATAAGATGGTGGAAATTTGAGACGAAGCGTTGCTCGATGGAGACTTGCGGGTACTGGAACTGATTCAGAGCTAGAATTTGCCATCGCGGCGTCGTACGTGTCGAGGTCGGAAGTAACACTGTGTGACATGCGCCACCATTGTGCTCTGCACGGCAACTTTTATATTCTCCATGGGGTGCCGAGTCCGAGCACTAGCCTCGTGCTACACTCTTACAAATGGACGGCGACCGCGTCTTGTTCAACGTCAACTTCAGCAGTGCGTACGATGTAGGATCGCAGTGCTCATAATGATTCACGCCCTGGTCTGCAGTCATCAAGGCCGAGTTACCGGCGTTTGCGAACAAATGGTCCAAATGTTTTGTCCAAGTCTACGTCAACAATCATCCAAATCCTGCCCGCACTACGAAGCCCACGGAAAAGGCTGGACGACATGACTGGGACGACGTACGAGTCTCTATGTGAGTGCCTTGGAAAGGTGGTTCAGGATCTCAATTCATCCTCATGCTACGTAGACCTGCTCTATCTGTGACGATCCTTCGCTTCGAATTGAAACGCAAAGCGTTGTTTCGCCAGCAGTTGCTAGCCTCTGCAGAAACCTCAATATCAGATATCTTAGCGAGTCGACAAAGCTCTACAGGTAGGCGAGTCTACGGACGTCTTTGCATACGGTGATGACGTGGCAGGACAAGCTGAGGACATCTCGATACCCCTTCGACCGCGCCTTGAAAAGGAATCTGAAAAAGGCAGCAACTGGCGACTCCTCATTCGGATACACGAAATAGGAATTATCCAAGAGCTCGTGGAACAGCCATGTGGCGAGAGCGTAGAAAGCTGTATGGCCGAAATCGTAGTGAAATTGGAAGCATTTATGGCAGTCGGGGATGCCGTTGCAGAGGTACCGTAGCTATGGCGGGGCTTTACATTAATTGACCAAGCGCCCATAGATCAATCCGTACGCAAAAATTGCGTGGAGGATCGTATCTGCTTTCTACATGGTACAAACTATGCGCTCCTGCGCACCAGACAAATTTTCTGACCAATCGCATAGATCATGAAAGGACAAGTCGACCGGTACGCGAAACTGGAAGACTTGAGTGGGTTGATGAGAGATTCTTATGCATTTGTCGAAAATATCAAATCTTTTCCCGAAAAAATCCCCGCCCTTGAAGGAACTATCCGCACGTTATTGTCCCAGACAGTCGAGTGTACCATGTTCCTTCGCGAGTGTAGCGGACACGGTTTTGGAGGTATCATCTAATTTTCCGAGCATGCTTTTTCATGGGCTTAGACAATTTCACCCAGGAAGGCTGGCGTTCAGTGCATGGACAGATCGCCAGATCAACGGATTCATGCAGAGTTTCACTGCTCTCAAACAATCTTTGGAGACGGGAACCTCGATACAGACTGCACTCGTCTGTTTTCGTCTCGACGAGAATGTCAACAAACTGCGTAAGCCACGAGCAAATCCCGTCCGTTGACATTACTAACCATGTCCCTTCAGTCAATACACAAGCGTTATCAAAACTCGGACCCGCTGATATGGAAGACGCGGCGCAAGTCGAATGTCTTCCAAACACACGCATGGACATCCTGTCTGAGATTTTCGCATGGATCTCTATGCCTACCGCCAAGGATAACGTTTACTGGTTACATGGCTTTCCTGGAGCGGGCAAGAGCACGATCGCAAACTCCGTCGCCAACATCTTCCGAGACCTTCGTCGTCTCGGTGCGTTCACGTTCTTTACGCGGAGCGTCGCGGCTCGAAATGACGCCTCATTACTCATCCGCACCTTGGCGTATCAGCTTGGGGAGTTTGACCACCGCATTGGCAGTGCCATTGCCAAGGTCATTGAAGATGTACCAAGTATCAAACAAGCTCCCCTTCGCCGGCAGTTCCAACAACTCCTGGTCGAACCATTCACTGGGCTCACAGATTGTCTCAGGGAAGGCCCCATCCTCATCGTGATCGACGCTCTCGATGAATGCGGACAGTCGGCTGCGCGCGAGGAGCTCGTGAGGATTCTCGCATCCGAAAGTCCACGACTACCACCGACCATCCGGATCCTCATCACTAGTCGTGCTGAAAGGGACATTCATAGCGCGTTTGGAAACCAACCACACATCTTTGTCCGTGAAATTGACATCAAGTCATCCACGAATGGGGAGGACGTCCAGACGTACATACACCATCGAATGGTCAATATCCGCTTGCAGAACGAGTGGTTGGATCTCTCATCCGATTGGCCGGGCGAGGCACGGACCAAAGCCCTCGCAGTTCGAGCCTCTGGGCTATTTATATGGGCATCCACCGCCTGTCGGTACATTGAAAAGGGTCAGGATCCCGAGGAAAGGCTATCCCAACTTGTACACGCCACTCTATATGCGGACGCCGAAGCAGCCCTCGACGGGATATATATCACTGCGCTCGAATCCGCAGGCAGGTGGGACGACGTTGCGTTTGCCACCGACTTTCGCGAAATCATGGGGCTAGTCATCGTCGCGGAGAACCCCCTTACTGCGCATACAATCGATCTCTTGCATGCCGACGTGGAGGGAAAGCGACGGCGGCCATGTCTGCATACGATCAGACACCTGGGGACGGTGTTGCAATGGGCAGAGGACAAGCCTATATGCGTCATGCATCCCAGCTTTGTGGATTTCATAACAGAGCGGCGGAGGTGTGGTTCGGATGCGTGGTTTATTGACCGTCCGACACAACATCTGCGCGTTGCGAGGCTATGTATCGCTCGGCTGGGGAAGGCATTGAAGAAAAACATGTGCGGGCTGAAGCTCTCGACGTCGGATTGGAAGCAGCAGCTCCCAGAAGATGTTGTATATCCCGCTATGTATTGGGTAGATCACCTCTGCGTTTCGGAGACGCCCGGCGAAGAGATGTTGGGCGAGGAGATTTACGACTTACTGCGCGCGCACTTCTTGCATTGGATTGAGATCATGACCTTGATCAGGAAGGCGAGGCAGACGATTGGGTTGGTGATACGATTGAAGGAATGGGTCGATGTAAGTTCTACAATTCTTCTCCACGTCCTTCTCTGAGACAAATTGATTGCTAGACCCACTACCCCAAACACGAAGCACTTTGTGCATTCGTAAAGGATGCGGTCCGGTTTTGTCAGGCGTATACTCATGTATACGAACAGCACCCTCTTTTGGTCTACCAAAGCGCACTTCCTTTCACTCCGACTGCTACCGAGGTATTCCAAACATTCAAAGACGATCCAGAGGTTCCGATCGTCGCAGGTGGATTCCGAGAACGATGGCCACCTCTACTTATCGAATTCAGTCGACCGGGGGGGAACGTCACTTCAATTTCCTGTTCACCCGATGGTCAATATATCGCTTCTGCGAATCCGCGAAACATCTTTATTTGGGATTCGACGTCCGGCGAACTCGTTACCAAACCCATGCGCGCTGACAAATCCGACTTTACAGTCATTGCGTTCTCTCCGAACAACCAGTATGTCGCCTCTGGATTGCATGATGGCGCGGTGAAGCTATGGGATGCGTTATCCGGGCAGCAAGTGGGTGGCGCGCTGCTGGAACATGCTGGGCCTGTCTATGCCCTTGTCTTTTCCACCGACGGGAGCGTGCTCGTGTCGGCGTCGAAGGACCAGACGATCATTATGTGGAACGTCAGCGATGGCTCGATGATGCATGCACCACTGACAGGACATCAAAAGACGATCTTTTCCCTAGCGTTCTCGCCCGTCGGCCTGCGCTTTGCGTCGGGCTCGCGGGATAGGTCGATACGCATATGGGACGCGGTGACTGGCAAGGAGGCGCTACCACACATTGATCACCCATGGGGCAGCGTTACCTCCCTCGTCTATACTCCAGACGGGAACAAGCTCATCTCCGGTTCGGATCACCGCACCATTCGTGTCTGGGATGCACACCAGGGCACGCTGCTCAATCACCCAAATCCGGTCTTGGAACCTTGTCCGTTCGTGTTATATGGTCATAAAAGCGACATCGTCTCTCTCGCGATATCGCCCTGCGGCACGCGCCTCGCCTCTGCCTCCAAAGACACCACCGTCCGGTTGTGGGATCTTTCAACCGGCACCGAGCTGTCCCACCTCGTTCGCCAACACCGTCTCCCCGTCCGCTGTGTCACGTTCTCGCACGATGGCAAGCGGATCGTGACTGGTTCGAACGACGTGACGGTGCGCGTGTGGGACGTGGAGAGCGTGGGGAGCATGGGCACGGCACGGCTGCACAAGGGGCTCGTGTCGAGCATCGCATTCTCTGCGGATGGGACACGGATCGTTTCGGGCGGGCTGGACAAGACGGTGCGGGTGTGGTGCGCGGAGAGCGGACGCGAACTCATCGATCCGATCCGGCTCGATCGGGAAGTGAGCACTGTCGCGTTCGACGACGGCGGCGACAGGGAGCATGGGAGTGTCGCCCGGATTCTCGCGGCGGACAAGGACGGGCGCGTGCATGCGTGGGACATGACGACGCGAGAGGCGCTGACGGCGACGGAGGCGGACCACCCTAGCTTGTATGCGCGCGAGGGACGGCTCGTCTTGCAGGGCAAGTGGATCGTGGACAAGACGACGAACGCGACGTGGAGCTTGTTGCCGAACATGTCGCCCGCCAAGGCGAGGGCGTCGCATGGGCATGCGACGATCGCGGTCGGATTGGCGAATGGGAGCATTGTTATCTTGCATTTTCCGGCGTCGTTGATGAGTTAGGTTTGGGGGCGATGTCTGTTATGTACACCAGGTATACCCGCCCATGTTTCACGTACGTGGTGAAAGGTCCTTGGTAATGCAGGTATGTATGTGTATTGCAGAGAGGTAGCATTGTGCCCTCCCTTGATTCGCTTCCCTCTCAGTTTGTGTGTCGCTGTCGATGCAAGGCAGCTGACAGTGTTGTGTTTCAAAATTTCACGTGTCGCCCGGCATCAATACATGTTCTTTCAACCGAAGAGAACAACATAACTACTAGGCCATTTATGGGTATGCTGATTGAATACGCGGTTCAGGGATCCGACCCTGCGGCAGTCGAAGACCCGGTGACATATTTTCGATGGAGTCAGGCATCAACATTAAGTACGAGCCGCGTTACGCTTGCCATCAAAACCTATAAAGTGAGCGACTCGCTACTTGAAAAACTTGTGTCTGGATTCCTCCACATTCAAGTTCACAATGTCTACCAATGTCGGTCTCCGTGGTGTCAAGGTCTTCTTCCTTCTTTTCTTTTTCTGGTTGAATGTTGTCCTCGGCATGCCGTCCTCTGTCGACACATTGGAACCTATACCTGCTGCATCCGGTCACTACCACATCGCTGCTTGTGATCAATCGGGGTGCAATGGCATCACTGGCGTTGCTCTGGTCGATCCGCGCAAGGATTTGCTACCTGTCCAACTCAATTTGGGCACCCAACAGCCTGACAGGGTGAGCGGTTTTCATTTTCACGGTGATTGCGATATGTACTCACATTGTGAAACTGTAGTGGTCTATCAAGAAAGTGGACGCCAACGTTTACGACTTGAGCATCGCTAGGTACCCCTCCACCGGGGTGAAAGGTCCCCTCGCCCCGGGTGATTCCGTCTATGCTACTGTTTCCCCTTCGGATAACCTGCACTGGATGTTCATCTACAAAGCTGAGCATAGGGCGTACACGTGAGTGTTACTCGCTTTTGGCGGTGATACCATGTTCTGACAAAGCATGACTTGCTCAGTATCCATTCCGTCTGGGATGAGGGCTTGGTGTGGACAGTCACTCCTGAGAAGACTCCCAACCCTTATGTCGGTGTTCTCTCCCTTTGATGCGTCTGTTTTTTGATTTCCGGTACAGATTATCGTGGACCGTATCCAGTCTAGTTTCGCTGGTCAATTGTTCCGGTTCATACCCTTGTAGTAGGAACCGGGCTTGCTTGAAACCAGCAAGGGATACAAATTGTTGTGTGGTTATGTCGTGCCTTTACCAATGTATATCCTCGACGACGTCAGAATCATTAATCATTGCGTCTGTTCACTATCAGGGCTGAGTTTGCTGCAGTATGTATCCGTCGTCCATGCGCGTGAGCTCGCGTCAAGTTGCAACGTGCCCGATTGTCCCCGTTTAACGTTGACAATGGCACGCTCAGTTACTAGTACCTGCCTACAAATGTCAGACAACAGTTTAATCTTCGCTCCGAGTCGAGTCGCATACTTAACTTTAGCACCATGGACAGAACGGGTGATACGGGACAAACGTACGTGGTGACACAGTGACACTACCAGAAATGGTGCTTTCGAGTTC
>JBBPJL010000465.1:0-17441 GCA_038088675.1 Xanthoconium separans | reverse complement strand
TGGGCACCTTGCTGACTGTAATACCCTGATCACATCATCAGTCAAGTTCAACGAATTATCGTAGGACCTTACCGCCCCAGTAATTGGAATAATACGAGCTAGGGTCTCCGGTGGGCCATTGGGCCTGAGCACCCTGCGCAGCGGAGCCCGCCGCGACAGATACATCTGTCGCACCTGGCTGACTAGCTCCGAGCCCAGTACCAACGGCACCAGCAGCAGCCTGTGGCATGCCTGGGCTTGCAGGATTGCCAGCACCGGCGGGCTGGTTTGGGAACCCTGGATATGCACCGAAATTATATTGTCCGTAAGTGTTGGGCTGTGGCATGCCGTACATGGGCTTTAAAAAGATCAGGTGAACGACGAAAAACAAGGCAAATTAGGTCCACTCACCATATTACCATATGGCGCCGCTGTGGGAGAAGGGCTCATGGCACTGGGTTGTACAGTCGTACCATCAGCCCTATCTTTTCCCCAACTACACTTGATCGGCCTGCCATGCACCATCTGACCTTGGAGCTGAACGATCGCCATGGCGGCATGCTCGTGTGTGTCAAGCTTGACGAAAGCAAAGCCACGATCGGCTTGCATACGAATCTCGGAAAGATAGCCGATAGATTGGAACAACGGGATGAGGTCGGCTTGGGTGCAGTAGGGTACAAGGTTACCAACATAGACGGTAGTGTTGTAGGACGGCGTTTGCTGGACAACGGCCTCGTAGGAGAGAGGACCACCCTGGAAGTTGATTGGTGCCGGTGCGGTACCGAGCGTTCCGGTGGGACGGGGAGGAGGAGCACCTGCACCCTGAGTTTTTTGGTTGGCCCAATTGACACGGATGGCGCGGGAGCCGAGCCATTCTCCATTCATGGTTGCAATGGCTTGTTCAGCGTCTGTCTTGTCCCTGAACGCGAGGAAGCCGTAGCCACGAGATTTGCCGGAGTTCATGTCCCACATTACACGGGCATCGGATAAGGTGCCAAATGCGCTGAAAGCCTTGGCGAGGACGTCGTCATTGACTTCGGGGGAGAGATCGCCGACGAAGACGTGATAATGACCAGTGGTGTCCTCCTTGTTTTGTTGACCTTGGTAAGCCCAATTGACACGGATTTCTGTGTCGAAAATTTTGCGACCATTGAGGGTCTGCAGAGCGGTCTCGGCAGCGCGCATGTCGAGGTACTCGACGAAACCATAGTTGAGGCCGCCATGCTGGTAGTTACGGTCTGGGATGATTTTGACATGCTGGACTGGGCCAGCGACGGCAAATATTTCTGTGAGCATGTACTCGGTTACCCGAGGGCTCAGGTTGCCGACGTAGAGATGGGCGCGCCTCTATTGTATGGGAGGTGAGATGGGGAAGGAGATTGAGGTGGGGGAAGAGTATACCGGGGCTTCGGCTGGGCCACCCATGCCTATTGGGTTCATGACTTAATAGAGAGAACTGGGAGTAAGTGAGAACGAGAAGTGGTGGGACACGGACAGATGATCTGATGAGACGGAGAGATAGAGAAAGACAGAGGAAAATGAGAAAATAGTGATAAAATGAAAAAAAAGAAGAAGAACACAGAGAAGACGGAGAGAGAGAGAGAGAGAGAGAAGAGGACCAAAGAGAACAACTAAGTTTCGCTCGCTCCCTCGAACGTAGACGACACAAGATCAAGTCAACGTACGTGCAAGCACCGCCACTCTGGTAATAACCCGGATAGAACCGAACCTACAATGTTACTGCTACTGTTTACTTGGTAGGTACGTTGAGCAACACATTCCCCCCGCTGCTTGGAATGTACGACACGTTCCCACTTCCAGACAACGACTGCACGATCGCCTTGCTCGCCTCAATCTTACGCAGCGCCAAAAACGCATCTCCAGCCTTCTCCAACGCCCTCGACACCGTCGCGGCAGCCTCAGCCTCCCCCTCCGCACGGATAACAGCCGCTTGACGTTCCTGTTCAGCCTGCACCTCCATCAGCAACATGCCCTCCACCACGCCAGCATACTCACCTTTTCTACGATAAACTTGGCCCGCTCGGCATCTGTCCTCGCGTCAGCTTGGCGCGCTTCACCGCTCTCTCTGCTCACCTTGTTGTGCTATTTGCTTGGCTTCGACGGCCTGTAAAGTTTGGATGCTCAGACCCTCTTCCTCAATCGTCATTCACCACAAACCTGAGTAAATTCCTAAAGGGGCACGTTAGTCCTCACACCCCTGCAGTCCCAAGTAAACCCACTTTTCCAAATGTCAAATGTGTGATCGACACGTCCTCCAATTTGATGTTGAACTCCCCTGCACGTTGCAACAAATCCGCCCTTATTCTTGACGACACTACCTCTCGTTGGGTGATCAACTCGGCTGCGTCAAATTGTGCAACGATTGCCTTGAGCACTTCGTTCCCGATGGAGGGCAGAACACGTTCGTCGTAGTCCAGGCCCAAGCTCTGGTAAATCTTTGGCAGGTGGTCCGTGTCCGGCCGCGAGAGCACACGTAATGTTATCGAGACCATCTGCAAGTCTTTGGAACCTGTCGTGGTCGAGATGTTCTGTTCACGGTCCGTCAGTAGCGTCCATGACGGAAACCAACAAAAGTACTGACTCTAGGTTTAACGCGGCAGTCATACAGAATAGCCCTCTGCAACCAAGGAACCAAAAAGTGGGTTCCTTCGCCGGTGGCCTGACTGTGTCAGTCCGTGTCCCCTGCTAGACAAAAGTAGAGCATACCTTGTCCTTTACACCAGAGAAACGATCAAACATGACCGCTCGAAAACCTCCAGGCACATCATAGATACTGGCCTGTACCGCTGCAAACGCAATGCCTAACGGCACTGCAGACAGGGAAGGTAAGTTCGTTTATTCCGATGACTCTGACGGTCAAGTTACCAAGTAGACGAGTCGCAGCTTGCGGAAGAGCCATGAGAGAGAGAATACGTGCAGTAAATTGTGAGCAAGTCTAAATTGACCAAGACCAAACACGGAATAAACAAAGTCAGAGGGGTATCGTCAAGTCACCTCTTCTATCCACCTCTCCCCCTTCCATTCTTGCAGAATGGCTTCCAAATTGCATCGCTTTTTTCTTTCTCGTACTTGCCTCCACAAGCCCCACCTTTCTTGCCGCGAGCCTCAGCAATGTCTTATCCCCAATTCCGATATCCAACCGTGGGTCTAGCTTCAACTGCACCGGCAGTCCCGCAAGAAACGACACGACAGAAAGCGAGAGAAATGGATGTCTTGTTTCCTTGCCGTGTGATGATATAATCCGGTCATCGCGTCCCAGATTGCGTGCGGGGATGCGATCAAGTTCAAGCTGGAGCTACAATACATCTCAACAACCACAGTACTCGGACAGACATGGTGCGTCAGCGGGACACACCTCATCGATCACACCCTGCCAGCCCCGCGTCCTGAAAACACTTCGATGTCGACCATACCCACCAAGCAACTCATCTGATCCCAGTCCACTGAGCAGTACTTTGGCAGGACTTGTGTATGATCTATATTCCGAGGTCAAAATGTCGCGTACACGACCCTTACCCCGTGAAGCAAAGTACAACGCTAAAGCAAGACTCTGTCATCAGACAATGAGATGAGACGACACAACACTCTAATAAATAACAAGTTTGTGCGTACCAAGTCCATGACAGTCCTACTGGGATACATCGTCGCTTCGACCACCGGTTTGGCAGCGCGACTGTCCTGTTTGATGTTTCACTAGCTATAAAAAAGAATATTCTTATCGTTTACCTCGTACGGAACGTCAACTTCAACCTTGGATTGCTTTCAATAACAACCGAGTCTAGCTTTTGGTGGTGAAACTTACAAAGTTCCATAATCTTCCGGGACATAATCTTCTGAGTTCTTCCACTTCCTGAAGACCCGTCACTCTATCTGGAACCATATAGGATGACCATTCCTTCTCCTCGTTACCACTGGAACCGACTTCCATCTTCGAAAATTGTTTTCTCTTTCTCTTTGGGAGAGCTCCGATGTTGCCATCCTGTTGCACTTGTATTTTCCGCGGGTTCTCAAAAGCCACGTTTAACAGATCGATCGGTTCGTCCGGAGAGATGTGTCTCATCACAGAGAATTGATTAGCAACATGATGGCATCTGTATATGTTGATGCGTACCGATGGGTAAGGAAGGCCAGCATCGTGGAGTCAATCCCTCCGCTGAAAAGGATAGCAACCCTCGCAATGGTTTCCTCCCCTGGTAATTGTGGAATGTCCCTTACGCGCAGCATTACACTGCTGTCCAAATGAGAAATGAGTTGTTCTACGGCGTTTAGGAGGAGCGCAGGTAGAGAAATGCCATCAAGACTTTCTATTCTCGGGAGGTTATCAGGTGGTAATGATTGATTGACCTTCTTGATTACACCCTATCATCGAACGGATATTTAGAATATTTTTTCGGACGGATGTTCACGTACAAATGGTGCATGCTGACCACCCCCCCGGGGTATGACAAAGAGACTGTTGTGAAAGTCAGTTACGAACTACAGCGATATTTTTTGTTCCATCAGAACCTGGAAAACAGGGGTTAGATTGGCATACATTTCTAGGCTCGCGGAATTTATTGAGATCGAGGACAAATATCCCGTCAGTAGAGATTTCATTGAATTCATAGACATCGTCTTCGCCAGCTGATACCGACGCAAGAAGAAAGGTCGGATTGGTCGAAGTGGGCTTGTGTATTAGTAGCGATCGCCGACCAAGGGGATCGCGCGCAAAATACAACTTCTGCGTTGCTCCCTGTACATGATAAGACAACAAAGTGCTGGAAATCAACATGGGGACAGACCTGATAAAACACGAATGCGTATCTGATTGTGGGGTGGGTACGCACGCATAGGGAAGGATCGGAGAACCTACGGTCCCTCGATGTGTCCAATTATCTCTGGAATGAAAGATGGTTCCGTTGCGCATTGAAAGCGCTCAAAGACTTTCTGACCGTCATTGTCGGCAGGGCCAATCTAGTTGGGTGGTCAGAGTTTTTAGCCTGAGGGTCGGCGATCAACGGCTTGCGCGGTTCGCACCTCCAGACCTTCGAACACCTTTGTGAATGGACACAATGACGTAGCGCGATCAGCACCAGCTCAGATGGGACCCAAACATTGATGATGATCAACGTACTTCGCCATTCCAGCACAACACATCTCCCCCCCCTGTATGAGGTTGTACGATCGGCACATTCCCTCTCAGCCGAAGCTCGGAGGCATAGCATTCCAAGATATACCCCTTCGAAGCTTCGGAGGAAATATGTGGCACGTTGTCAAGCGAGAAACTGATGGACGTTGCGTGTTGGGCATCCGGACCTATATTACACATTCAATTGGTTCGTTGAATGGGACATCGTGCATCGAGTTATGTGACTGCAACGTTAACGGACCCACCTCGAGCTGCGTTCGCACGCTTTACCTTGTCCGATACCATACGCAATGTATCGTCATCTATGGAGTCGAATCCATGTTTATAGGATGTGCGCAAAGAGCAGAAGATCCCGCACATGGACTCGAACGTTGATGAATTAGTGTCGTAGCGGTAACGGATCGCCGGGATCCGAGCCGAACTACTCGGTGGACTAACAACGGTGCTTCATTTACTTCTACTATCATACAAAAATCTTCATCGTACGTCAGCCCGGTTACAACCACTGCTTGGTGAGGGACATGCAGAATCTATAGGCACAAAGCTAACATATGTGGACGTCATGTTTAGGCAGAGTATGCGCTGGAGGACACGGTCCCGCCACGGCCAGTCCAGTTGATGTCTGAACAAGAATTGTGAATGGAAATATAACAAAGTCAATGACCATCTGAAACATACGAATGTCTTCGCCTTTCTTGAGTTTCGCGTTTTCTTTTCCGGGGAGAACGCGGAAGGTGTGTGCACCAAAATAGTCACGCTTTAAGACAGTCGCAGGTTAGTGAAAGAGTGGATTATACACACATAGAATACGCACCTGTGCCTGGATGAGGTTAGCGGGAACAATTTCGCTCCTGTATCCATCGAAGAAAGCAAGAGCTGTGCTGAAGGCAGGGGTAGGTATCCCCCACAGAGTAGCCTGAGCAACGATGCGTCTCCAGCCAGGTTGTGCTTTATGGACAGCTACGAGATCGAATAAATTCACATTTGAGAGAGCATGAAACCAGCGAAAACATACCTTTATTGAAGAAGTCATCAAAAAGGAGAGATTCGAGATTCTTATTCTTTTCGTATGCGGCAGTGATGTCACCAAGGAAAACACTCTATATCTATGTGAATCAATCTGGTTGTGGTACGAGATGCACTGGCAAACCTTGATGATGCAACCACCACGCCACATGCGGGCAATGCCAGCATAGTTCAAGTTCCAATGCATCTGCATAGTAGTCGAATAAATTAGTTTCATCCTCTCTATGATGAATTACGAACCTCTTTGGCAGTCTCCCTCATAAGCATGAAACCTTGTGCATATGAGATAATCTTGGAAGCATAGAGAGCCTGTTCAAGATCATCGATGAATTGACCCTTGTCGCCATGGAAAGGTTCTTTCTGGGGGCCAGCGATGACCTTGCTTGCACGCATACGTTCGTCCTTGATAGCGGACAAGCAACGCGCAAACACAGCCTCGCCGATCAAGGTAACTGCAAGATCACATCAAAATGATCATCAAGTCGGAATTCGACATCGTCTGACATACCAGCAGTGCCGGCATCGAGAGCAGCGATGGCTGTCCACTTTCCGGTGCCTTTCTGTCCGGCTTGGTCCAGGATCTTGGAAACGAGGGGAACACCATCCTCGTCGTCAAACTTCAGGATATTCGCAGTGATTTCGATGAGGAAGGAATCAAGGACACCCTTGTTCCACTTTTCGAAAATCTCTGCAATCTCATGCTCGCCGAGACCAAGACCACGCTTAAGGATGTCATAGGCTTCTGCAATCAACTGCATGTCACCATATTCAATACCTGGGATTGATTCTGAGTCTCGAGACTGAAACAGTGGGCAAGCAGAACGATATACCGTTATGTACCATCTTGACATAATGTCCGGAACCGGTCTCGCCGACCCAGTCGCAGCAAGGGTCGCCATTGACCTGAGCAGCGGTAGCCTGGAAAATATCTTTGATGGCGGGCCATGCTTTTGGAGAACCACCGGGCATGAGGGAAGGGCCATATCGAGCGCCCTCCTCGCCGCCGGAGACACCGGACCCAACGAACAAGAGACCCTTTGCCTCGAGCTCTTTGGTGCGACGGATAGAGTCTGGGTAATGTGAATTACCACCGTCAATAATGATGTCGCCCTCTTCAAGGTAGGGCTCGAGCTGAGCGATAAAGCTGTCGACTGCAGGACCTGCTTTTACAAGGAGGATGATCTTGCGCGGACGCTTGAGCTTCGCGACGAGCTCTTGGACGGAGTGTGCGCCTTGAACCTTGGTACCTTTGGAGAGGATAAGGGGGAGATGTGACGGGTATGATATCATCGCTCACCCTTGGCTTCGTTAGCAAGGAAATCGTCAACTTTGCTGGTCGTGCGGTTATAGGCGACGACGTTGAAGCCTTTGTCGTTCATGTTCAAAATCAAGTTTTGGCCCTAGAGCAGGCAATCAAGACGACCGATTGGGAGGGGGGGAAACAGGAGGGAACCCACCATGACGGCAAGGCCAATGAGGCCGATATCACCACTGGAATTGGACATGGTGAGTGATTGTGGGGGGGAATACGATGGATAAGACTTACGTTGGAGTTGTCATTGTGAACAACGGGGGAGATGGGGGGAGATGGAGAAGAAAAAAAAAGTAAGATGGGATTAGATCAAAACGGACTCATCGGACTTGCATCGGACCGCAGAGCGTGGGACACCTCCCACCTTGACAGTTGGGCTTTGTCACCAATCACTTCCACGCTTTGTGAGGGAGAGAGAAAATACGTTCAAAAATGTCCATCGTCAGCGAGGTCGACCAGCACACAACTCGTGCAAGACCCACCCTGAGAGCGGTTGCGAACGAATGTTGTTGTTTGAATCTGACCTGGAGCTAGCTGTGCTGCGCGTAACCACCGCAAGCGTGTACCTACTTCTTGATTGATCTCCAAGTAGTGAAAAGTATGCCGTCCTCCGACTCGGTCCGCGTCATCGTTTACGAAGGATGGCTACTCAAGAAGAGGCGGAAAAAGATGCAGGGTACACTCACCGAGTCTTGACCTAGTAGACTCAGAACTCACTGACATCGCAGGCTTTGCCCGTCGCTATTTCGTCCTGGCCCAGTCAGGCACATTGTCCTACTCTCTAGATCCAAATCATCCCGTTCGCGATCAAATATTTTTGCCCCATGCCGCGCTCTCCACCGTCGTTGGCCGCAAGGATATTCATCTGGATTCAAGTACGGCCACCTTTCACATCAAGTGTCTCAGCTCAGAGGACTTCGACACATGGATGGCTGCTTTCAGGCAAGCAGCGAGTACCGATCGTTCTATTGTCTCGTGCGAACAATTTCAAGCAGGAAATTCATCATCACAGACGGCCGCCGGTCAAGTGCGAGCAAGTTGACTCCCGGTTTAACTCCCTCTCAACGGAATAAATCTAGTATCATCGCTGAGAACATGGGATTGGTATGCGTTCTGTGCCTTTTCGCCTGCATGTCATCTTCAATTCTCCCAGACAATTGCTGAGTTGGAAAGTGCGATCGCAGCAATTCATACTGAGGACTCGTCCAAAAGGAACACTTCTCTCAAGTCCAAGGCGGAAAAGGAGAAATTCAACAACGTTGGGTCCGTATTCAGTAAATTTAAAAAGCGTACGTTTCAGTGTCAAAGATCGAATGCCGAGTTTTACATGGGTCCGACAGCCGGTTCCCATCTCACACATGAGGATGGGACTTTGGTGGTTCGCCCCAATGCTGACATGAGCGTCAACGCGCACCTTCAACGCGCCAATATCGCACTCGAGTCCCTCAAGTCTCAGCACGCTGCTCTATTAAGATCGTTCTGTGTAGTGCACAACGATACACTCCTCCCAATGGCGTGTGGGCCGCCCCTACCGAAGACTATCGAGGATAAAACTGACGAGCTTCCCTCTGGATCCGGCTTTTCCGCTCCATTGAGCCATCAATCAAATAGGATATCATCAATGACAGATTTGAGTGACAGTACGCCTCTAGAATGGTTCGATGCGGAAGATAATGTCGGAGAAGAATTTTTGCTCGAGGACCCAATGCCTGAAGAAGAGAAAGCACGTCATGCATTGAAGTCAGGAAATCCAAGCATAAATGAATATGGGAGTGCATCCAGCGACGAGGAGGAAAACATGCCGCTGAAAACCGATACAAACGATCCCTCTTTACCTTCGCTTCGAGTTATCAGGAGAACTCACCTTCCTTCAGGGCCGATAGGTGACGAAGGCAGCCTGTTCGCTATGCTGAAGAAGAATGTCGGCAAGGTATGCTTTGATTACATCATTCCACAACGGAGTTGAGATCTTTCGCTCCAGGATTTATCGACAATAGCATTTCCTGTGTCTTTCAACGAGCCTTTGACTCTCTTGCAACGAACAGCGGAGGAGTTAGAGTACCATGGACTGCTACAGCAGGCATCTGAAACTAACGAACCAGTAGAACGAATGTGTTATGTTGCAGCGTTTGCAATATCCAGCTACGCGCACACAAGACATCGTTCCGGAAGGAAGGGATTGTAAGTTGTACTTGTTGTGCATGAAAATTTATGTTCAAAAGTCTTGTCAGTAACCCCATGCTTGCAGAAACATTCGAAGATGTTCGGATGAAATTTATTGCAGAAAAGGTTTTGCACAATCCGGTCGTCATTGCTTATCATGCCGAGGGAGACGGATGGGAGCTACATGGCACGTCTGCTGGCAAGACCAAGTTCTGGGGTTAGTTGTTGCAGTGCCTCGCCCCCATGCGAAGCCTGCACGCGAGTAACCTCATATTTCTTGTAGGAAAAAGCTTAGAAATCGTCCCTTTAGGAACGACACTGCTCGAGATAGGGGATGATCAGTATGAATGGTAAGATAAACCATTGTCCTCGCTCGCCAGTGAGATGCGAATCCAACCATCCAGGAATAAACCATCCTCTTTCATGCGAAATCTGATGATGGGAACCAAGTACCTCGAACATTGCGGAAAAATGACGATCAAGAATAGGATCAATGGGGTCAGCTGTGTTGTCGATTTCAAGCAGACGGGTTACTGGGGCGCCTCCAATGAAGTGGCTGGTGTCGTGCTATCGAGTTCGGGAGACATATGCGCACGGATCGAGGGCAAGTGGGACGATCAGGTCGTGCTCGCCCTTGATTCATCCCATCTTCGAGTGCTTTGGCGGGTCACGCCATTTCCGAAACACCCGATGGAATATTATGGGTTCACAGCATTCGGGATCACCTTGAATGAAATAACTAGCGACCTCGAAAGCAAGCTCCCGCCTACAGATTCGAGACTTCGACCCGACGTACGCGCACTCGAAGAAGGAAAAGTGGATGACGCCGAGGTACACAAAACACGTTTGGAAGAATTACAGAGAGATAGGCGAAGACGCGGAGAAGACCGAACCCCTCGTTGGTTCAAACAGGTTGGCGAAGATTGGAGATATAAAGGGGGGTACTGGGAAGAAAGGGCGATTGGATGGAGAGAAGCACCCATTGAACCTCTCTGGTGATCAGACTAGATATGATACTTATTCAGTTGTTCCGCAAGCGTTGCTTGGTCACCAAATGAGGAAAGTCCGCAAGTAACATATTCAACGGCCCCGGACGCGAGTAGCGATGACAATGTCTCTACTGGTCCTCCAACGAGGCTCCAGACGTTCGACACGCGTCTGGAAGCGTTCTCTTGCGACGCATGTCCCAGCCGCCGAGAAAGACTGCTCTTCCATCATACCACCCTACCATAAACTACTTCAAAAACTAGAGCGTGTACGACAACTGCTCAACAACAGACCACTGACCTTAGCAGAGAAGATTTTGTATAGTCATCTAGTCGACCCGGAGAAAACTTTGTCTTCCATTGGAAAGATCAGAGGCGAAACCTATCTACAACTCAGCCCACGACGAGTAGCAATGCAGGATGCATCGGCACAGTTGAGTCCTTCGTTTATTTTTATAATTCACGACCCCTCAGGAGTAACAGAATGGCGCTGTGAGTTCCATTGCTTTCAAGAGCTCTTCCTGGCAAGTTTACCTAGTTCCAGATTACAATTTATGAGCGCTGGCCTCTCTCGATGCGCCGTGCCCACCAGTATTCACTGTGATCATCTCATACAAGCAGTCGACGGTGCATCCTTAGATCTTCAGGTGATCCGCTGTCCTTTTATGAGTTCGCATGACTGATGTGTCAATACAGCGATCTATCGTATCCAACAAAGAGGTCTTCGACTTCCTTGAAAGTGCTGCTCGGAAGTATGGTATCGAATTCTGGCAACCTGGGTCAGGTATCATCCATCAGATTGTACTCGAAAATTATGCTGCTCCTGGAATGCTAATGTACTTGCCTTTCCTCATGGCATGTGCACGCACTAAATGTTTGCGTAATTTAGGCTGGGCACTGGTGTGTCGTTAGATCATCGACTGTATGCGGAAATAACGATGCTAATCCATAGACTCTCACACTCCAAACGCCGGAGGTCTCGGCCTGCTTGCTATTGGCGTGGGTGGTGCAGATGCTGTGGATGCCATGACCGGCACGCCTTGGGAATTAAAAGCCCCCCAAGTGGTCGGTGAGATCCCCATCATGCGAGGATAGCCCTCTACTTCAACTTGTCTCCAGGTATCCATCTCACAGGCCAGCTCAGTGGTTGGGCAACCCCAAAGGATTTGATCTTGCATCTGGCAGGAAAACTCACCGTCAGAGTACGTTCACTTATCACTCATAGGAATGCTTATTGACCTGCTTGTAGGGCGGCACGGGACGTATTCTAGAGTACTTTGGCCCGGGTGTTGCAGCTCAGTCATGCACAGGTATGTCGAATGTATTTTTGCGATCGTTTGCACCAGGGTTTGGAACATCATAGGACTGGCAACTATCGCGAACATGGGAGCCGAGGTAGGTGCAACGACTTCGACTTTCCCTTATACGAAAAATATGCGAGAATACCTTTACGCAACCGGACGTGGTCCAGTGGCTCGTGCTGCTGACGGAGCCGCCGAAAAAGGGTTTCTTAGTGCCGACGAGGGTGCAGAATACGATGAAGTAATCGAAATCGTACGTATCAGCACGATGGTATCATTCTTCCCTAATCTTCTTCAGAACTTGTCGGATTTGGAGCCCATGATCAATGGCCCTTTCACCCCCGACCTAGCCACACCTTTGTCCAAGTTCGGAACCTTTGTCCGGGAGAGCGGCTGGAAAGACGAGCTTTCTGCTAGTCTAATCGGATCCTGCACGAATAGTTCCTATGAGGATTTGGTAAACTTTTCATGCAGTTCGATACACAACGTTCCCATTGACATCGTCAGACAAGAGTTGCAGATATTGCAAAACAGGCACAAAGTGCTGGATTGACCGCGAAAGTCCCCTTCTTGTGCACGCCTGGTTCCGAGCAGATCCGTGCTACCATGGAACGTGATGGAATCACATCCACTCTGCAGGATGTCGGTGTTGTCGTTCTTGCAAATGCATGTGGACCTTGTATCGGCCAAGTAACTTTTCACTCTTGTCATTTAAATTTGTGACCAACATGCTCTTGCAGTGGAAGCGAGAAGAATCGAAAGGCGAAGAAAATGGTGTGTAGTACTTGGAAAATAAGTGTGCGAAGCAAAGCTCATGTAGCCTGTATATATTCCAGCAATCCTGACGTCATTTAACCGGTGAGTCGACTTTTTACCTCCAATTATCTTTCTGAGTAAAATTTTCCAGTAACTTCAAGTCACGCAACGACGGGAATCGCCATACCATGAACTTCCTGGCTTCCCCGACCATCGTTACAGCCATGGCGTTCTCGGGAAAACTGACATTCAACCCTATGACTGATGCTATCAAGTTGCCAGATGGACAACTTTTCACATTCTCGCCGCCATCTGGGCAAGACCTCCCTTCCAAAGGATTCGCTATGGGAAACACGGATTATTATCCAAGTCCCATGCCGGAGCCCAGGCCAGAAACCCAGATCATCATTGGCAAAGATTCCCAGCGTCTAGAGATATTGGAGCCATTCCTTAGCCATTTTGGGCCTCAAAATCCAAGGGGACTCGAGCTTCCATCGTTGAAGGTTCTAATGAGAGTAAGAGGTAAATGTACCACTGATCATATTTCTGCCGCTGTAAGTCGACTTTAATGAACTGATTTGTCTAATTGATCAAGTAACTGCGTGGCTAGGGGCCGTGGCTGAAGTACAAGGGTCATCTTTCAAATATATCAGAAAATCTGCGTACGCCATGTAGTCACCAGACTCCGACTTGACTTGATCACCTTTCTTCCAGTTATCACGGCCATCAATGACGAAGGGGGAGACATGAATGTAGCATTCGATCATCACGATGCTTCTCGGTCCAACAGTGATACTATTCCTAATATCGCCAAGAGATTAAAAGCGCGAAGCCAGCCTTGGGCTCTGGTCGTGGATGAAAACTATGGTGAGGGAAGTGCTCGCGAACACGCTGCGCTACAGCCTCGATTCTACGGTATGAGTTTGACTCCCATGTAGCTTGAACGGGGTTCAGGAATGCCTACAGGCTGTGCCATGATCATTGCGCGCTCGTTTGCTCGTATCCACGAGACCAACCTGAAGGTATTCTTAGAGGTTCTTATATTGGAACGTCGTTGACAATTGCGTATAGAAGCAAGGTATTCTCCCTCTCTGGTTTGCTGACAAGGCAGACTACTCTCGAATTGGCTCTGGCGACGTTGTAGAAACATTTGGTTTGGAGGACCTTATGAATGGCGATGAAGATACAGATATCAAGCTCCGTGTCACGAACTCAAGGGGGGAAACCTTTGAGATTCTTACTAGACACACAATGTCGTCCGAACAGGTTAAATGGCTGAAAGCTGGCTCAGCCCTCAACTTCATTCGTTCACAGATGGTTTAGACGTATTATATCAACGGAGATACTGGGATTACTGTACAGATCTAGCTGGTCGTGACTGTTGTCAACTCCCTTCCGATGACGGAAAGTTCCTTTGGATCCATAAATTGTTGTGTTTGCAGTGCTGCGAGTGCATTTTTCGCAAGTTGAAGGGCAGAATTGGGTATCCCCGCTAGCTGTGCGACTTTGAGTCCATGGCTATTGCGGTTTACACCCGGCCTAAGGCGGTGAGAGTAAGTGAAGAAGTTGTCCTAAAGCATAATATCATTCAGTTTGCTTCCCGGCAAATGGAAGTTGGCTTACTTCAGTCTCGTGAACGTCGGTGCAGAAAAAACAGACATCGCAGAAAACACCATTTCCACGATGAGAAGCCCCACTGTACGCCAGCAGATCTGCCAACTCATGGAAATGAGTTGCGAACAATGCCCGACACCGATTGTGCACCACAAGATGATGCACTGTTGCGAATGCAATTGCTAGACCATCTTTGACCGTTGTGCCTCGACCCACTTCATCCATGATTACCTGATGATACACTTGATTCAATGAGACCTTTGGTCAATGCAAGACACTGACCAGACTCTTCGCCGTAGCTCGGCGTAAAATCTCGGCTGTTTCGGCCATCTCAACCATAAAGGTACTTCGGTCTCTGAATACATCATCCTTTGCACCGACTCTTGAGAACAACTTGTCAACAATCCCAACAGTCGCGTGATCAGCCGGTACAAATGAACCCGTTTGTGCAAGAATTGCAATCAGGGCAACTTGTCGCAAAAACGTTGACTTGCCTGCCATGTTGGGACCTGTAATGACGTGCAGACGAGAATGAGGGTTGAGAGCAACCGAATTTGGGGTGAAGGTGCGGCCGGACGTGAGTAACCCGAGCTCCACTGTGGGGTGACGACCATCCGTCACCTCGAACGTAGCACTACAAAAATCTAAGTAAGTAGTGCAGAAGTGAGCGAAGACAGTGTGCTTACTCGTCCTTGATCACCGGGCGGACAAACTTCAGTTCAACTGCCAATTTAGCAAAGCCGAGCGCAATATCGAGCTCGTCCATTATTCCAGCGTTGTGGCGGAGTTGGGAGGAGTAGGCTGTCACCTATGAAAGCCTTGAGCGTAGACCAGACATGATTTCAGTGACAAACTTCATGGCGCAGGGTGTTGAAAATTTCCTTCTCTGCGTTGGATATGGCAGCTGTAGTTTCCACGATCTGAGCCCCAAGCTCTGACCAGGGCTAAAGAACATGCGTAAGATGCGCATGAGTGGAGCCACTCAGCGACCAATACCTGATAAAAATAGCATCGCGTTGATGCACTCTCTGAGATAGCGATGAAGGAAGTGTCACTCTTGATTTTGACTTCGTCTCTCTTTGCCCTTCCGATATGAACGTGCATACCTTGCGCAGGATTCGTACGTAACGTCAAAGAAGGGGCATCTGAACAAAATTTAGCACAGTAAGATACTGAAGCAATGACTGCGCACTGTACTGAATTTGAAGATCACATTCTAGGTTTTCTCTGCGCTCGAGAAGAACACGTAACGTGTCATGCAGAGCAGCCAGTTCTCCCGAGAACCTACGGACAGTATATCAGCATTCTCATAACCACTAGGCGAGTCTCACTCACTTTGGTCGAATAATCCTTTTACGTATTCTGTATGCAAGGCTTGAAGACTTCTGCTCGCTTTCTGGAGAATTCCCTTCAAGAAAATCGTCAGAGAAGGAGGCTCGAGACTCTATATTTTCCAATGCCAGAGTAATGCGCGAAGATAAATCATGAAGGCTGGTGACCTTTGACAGGAGGGTATCGACACTGGACCAGTCTTCGCCACGAAAGCTGACTTGTTCCTGGACCTCCATTGCTCTCTCAAGTTCAATTCTATTTTGGATCGTCATCCAAACCCGGATAGTACGGTTGATTGCAAGGAGGTCTTTTGGCTCTCCTTTGCAGGAAAGGAAACGTTGCAGGATACGGCATGCGTCTTCAGAATCTTGCAATGAACGTACGATGTCATCTCGGAGATGTGGTCTAGAGTAGAAAAACGCAACGAGCGACTGCCGTGCTTCAATCTCCCTTCGTGAGATACTTGGCGAACCTAACAGAAATAAATGTTGGAAGAGCGCGCGCCATACGAGTGTGATAGAGCACAAACACAATCTACGAGTCAGTGAACGCATGCCGCTGCCAGTCACGGTTCGTTTGATGGCACTTAGAAGGCTGCCGGCTGACCCGCCGTCCCTCGCACTCTCATATATTTCGAGTGCTTTGATAGTATGAGAATCAACCTGCATGCGTTCATCGAGACCCTCTCGACTGGGAACAGAGAGCTGGGGCATGTGTTCCATAAGATTAACTCGCATATAAGTTGTGAGTAAATTGATGGCTACAGATTCCTCTGGTGTGTAGGCGCAATCATGTAGAGGAGGGGTGCTTTTGGATGGTTCGGTATAAGTCAAAAAATGACCTTCAGCTTCGAGCAGCTGTCGGATTGGATTGAGTACCTGTTCTCTTAGAGGCTGTGGGAGGACGATCTCTCGCGGATTGATGCGAGCAAGGTCGTCCTTGAGCCCTTCGAATGAAGTTGTCTTGGTGAAAAACTCGCCCGTCGAGACATCAATCCATGCCAAACCAATCTCTTGGATGCGGGGTTTACAAGAGGGTGATTCTGCACTAATGGCGAGAAGGAAGTTGTTTTCGAAAGGATTCAAAAAAGCCTCATCGATGAGGGTACCAGGGGTGATGACGCGGACCACGCGACGGTCGAACTCGGTTTTCTGACCATTTGTGTGGCGCGGAAACTCCTCGCACATGGCCACGAAGAGCTTGTGCTGCTGAACCAAGATCTTTATGTACTTGTCGAGGTGCATGATGGGAAAACCACACATGGAGACATCCTGCTTGTCCCAAACGCGGGAAGTCAATTTAATGCCGAGGAGACGGGCGACTTGGTTAGCTTGGTCAAAATATGACTACCGGACAGATGTTAATGCAAGTGACACGCGTATTGAGTGGTTAATACCTCATAAAATTGGCCTACGCGGGTCAAGAGGATGCAATGAGGGAATCTGGACAGATTTGACAAGATCTCGGTGGCAAGCCAGTTGCGTGGTGGTCTCAGGGGAACATCGACTTCTGATATGGTGATTTCGACAGCTTTGGGCTTGCGACCGCGCTTAGGTCGCGCCGTGCTTTGAACAGCTGGCGGTAGGATTTAGGGTGAGACGACGACGACGACGTTATGTTTCTTACGTGATGAAATGGCATGATCGGACTCTGAGGTAGGACGTTTAGGAAGTTCTGAATAGGGTTTCGTAGTGATCGTTGGGCGTAGTGGGACGGTGTAGTGAGGGGTGGAGTGAAAGGGGCGGATTGAGTGGACGCGTCGCAATCGGACGAGGGACATGAAAAAAAAGGTGAGGTTGCTTGTATGCGCGACGGTGGCGCAG
>JBBPJL010000464.1:0-17445 GCA_038088675.1 Xanthoconium separans | reverse complement strand
GATGATTATGTCTACGACGTAAAGTGGCATCCGACACACCCTGCGTTGTTTGGGACAGTAGATGGATCGGGCAAGTTTGACCTGTGGAATCTAAATGCGGACACAGAGGTGCGTCACGGGTTGCTGTTCAGTGTGTTGTGCTTGAGCTGAGTGGAAATACAGGTTCCTGTGGTGTCTACCAACGTTGGATTTGGACGTGCGATCAACAAGATGGAGTGGGATCGGAAGGACGGACGGCGGGCAGCGCTCGGAGGGAGCGACGGGAAGCTGTATGTGTATGATGTTGGGGACATGGGGCTTCCCCGTGAATCGGAGTGGACGGATTTACAAAAGACAGTTTCTGGATTGTCTGGTGTTGGGCAGACGAACGGGGTCGCTGACATGGATGGGACACGGATCATTGCAGGGCGATGATTCCGTCGCGGAGTGCCTTGTTCCGTCAAGTGTGTACATGTCAATCTGAATCACCATCATGATGCTAAAGTCTGCCTCTGCCTTCTTACGTCCCCTTCGTCTCTTCGCTTCCATGTCTCCACCAAAGTTCGTACAGGTAAGGCTCCCTTTGCCCCCTCGTCCGATCTTGACGAATCTCACCCATACTCATCTTTCACAGGACCCACACAAGTACGTACACCCTCTCGTCACTCACTAGCGCCAGCTCATCTTCACAGGTTGCTGCTGTAAGTCTCTCCTCACATCGTCCCGGACACTGACTCACCCAGTCACCAGCATTCCCGGCCCGATCGAGGTCACAGATGAGGTCGGTCCACCCGCCGCACCCAACGCGTTGCCTCACCACACAATGTCTAGGTCCTCTACGCAAACGCCCACCCCTCCATGTCCCACATGTCCCCCGATTTCGCCTCCGTCTTTGGCGAATGCATTCGCATGACCAGGTCCGCTCTTCCCACCGTTCATACTCATCCTCGTCCATATCGTTCTCCAGGCAAATCGTCTATTCAAAGGATGCACAGCCCTTCTTAATCGCGGGCTCGGGCACTTTGGGTTGGGACCAGGTTCGCGCATCATCACCCCGCCGCCCCCCCTGGTCTGACCTTGTCCAAAGGTGTCAGCGAACCTCGTCGAACCAGACGAGAACGTCCTCGTCTTGAATTGTGGCTACTTTGCAGAGGGCTTTGCAGACTGGTTCGTCTGGCCACATCCACCGTCCACGTACCGACAGTAACGGTGTATAGTTTGCAGGCATACGGTGCTAGGGTTGATCAACTCAAGTCCGAAATCGGCGGGACTGTCAAGCAGACTGACATTGAGACCGCCCTCAGGCAGAAAAAGTACAAACTCATCACGGTGACGCATGTTGACACTTCAACAGGTACGTTGCTCTTGCTTTGTCTAACCTCGCCTGACTGACATCCGTGTCAGCTGTCCTCTCGGACATCAAAGCGGTCGCAGAACTCGTTCAGAGCGTGTCACCAGAGACACTCGTGCGTCACACCTACCACTCCGAGACTGTCACTCATCTGTTCCCCACAGGTTGTGGTGGATGCTGTCTGTTCCGTCGCTAGCGAGGAGATCCAGATGGATGCCTGGGGTATCGATGTCGTACTAACAGCCAGCCAAAAGGGTCTCGGTACACCACCTGGTCTCAGCATCGTCGTCGTAAGCCAAAAAGCTCTCAACGTACGAAGATCGTTTCACGTCCAGGCCACCTTTAATTCCTTTGCCTTCCAGGTTTTCGAGAAGAGGTCAACACCCGTCAGGACCTACTATGCCAGCTGGAAAAAGTGAGTGTATCGCTCACCCTCTTTCCTCGTCTCAATGTTTTCGATCCCGACGTTAGGTGGTTGCCAATCATGAAGGCATACGAGGGCAACTCTGCTGCCTACTTTGCCACCCCACCCGTCAATCTCATTTACGCCTACCGCGCCTCTCTCGCTCAGATTATTCAAGGACCTCTATCCCTTCGGGATCGTTTCGAAGCACACAAAGATACCAGTAGACGCTTCAAGAAATTCGCAGAGGGTCTCGGGTTCAGAAACGTGCCTCTGAGCGAAGCAGTTTCAGCGAACGGCATGACCGCCGTAAGTCTGTTCCCACATCTCTGCCCTTTTGGCGCTCATGGCCTGACAGCTCTACTTCCCCGACGGCATCGTCGCGAGCGACATCGTACCTTCTCTTTTGAAAAAGGACATTGTGGTCGCTGGTGGTATACATTCAGCCATCAAAGGTGTGTTTGAAGAATCCAGCGCGATGTTGCCGTGTTGACTCTAGTCCTTTGACAGACAAGTATTTCCGTGTCGGGTACGTCTCTTGGTGTGCGCGCTCAGTTATCACAAGACTGACTCTGGTTTATAGACACTTGGGTATCACCGCCGTCGATCCCGAGCGTGGTCACATGGACAAGATCTCAAAGGCATTGGCAGAGACGCTCAAGGAAGCGAGAGCCTCCAAGTTGTAACTATATATAACCCCTCGTGACAGTATCTAAATACCAACAATCGCTGGTGGAATTTCGGTAATACCATGTTTTCGTAACACGACGGTCTCGATCGTGTGTCAGAATTCTAGTGAGAGTACGAGATCAACATTTCCAAGTTCTTGTGCTTCCAACACCTCTATAGTACAACCAAATGATACCTAGATTGCGACATAGCATCCAATTTACACCGCATTGACTTCCCTGAATTCGCCTTCGCCCCCCATTCTATCATACCACCACTTCCCCTCGGTCGTCGGTGCGATATATCCAGCTCTGATCACGAAATCTCCAAAAGGCTCGCCTTCGTGACGTTCTAGCGCATACTGCTTGATCATGGGCCCGAGGATGGCCAAGATCTCGGGTTCCGTCACGGTCTCGCGGTAGATCTTGTTGAGCCGTTGACCATAGTATCCACCGCCGAGCAGCATCGCGTAGCTGCCAGGTGCCTTTCCGACGAACGCCACCTCTGCAAGACGAGCGTCAGAAATGCAAAGGGGGGTGCGAGTCATGCATGCGTACCAGCAACGTAGGGTCTGGCACACCCATTCGGGCAACCCGTCATGCGCATGACTATCGAGTCGTGGCGTAAACCGTTTTCTTCGCATATCTTTTCCACTTTGTCGATGAGCACCGGCAAGTACTGACAACGTGCAACGTCGTTGAGTGTCATGTTCATTCATAGTGATATCAACTCACCCGCTCGGATTCAGCCATGGCAAGACCTAGATATCTCGATCGTCAATGTCCAGCACACACCTGACAGAGATGAAACCACTTACCGCATGTGGGAAACGCTACACAAGCCGACGACGATAGCCGCAATCCCGAAAAATTGAGGTTATCGAGCTTGTACTCGGCGAGCAGCGCTTTGATCCTCGGTACCTCCTCGGTAGGAATCTCAGAAATAACAAGGTGCTGATTCGACGTCAGACGGAACGTGCCCTTGTGGATCTTGGCGATCTCGCGAAGACCCGTCTTGAATTCCCGTCCGGGTTCGTCCTGGACGCGACCGTTCTCGATGTAGATCGTGACGTGATGTCTGCCGTCTTCACCGGCCGCCCAACCAAAATGATCAATGTTGCTTTCAAATGAGTATGGTCGAGCTGGGGCGAGTTCGTAACCGAGGCGGGTTTCCACTTCTTTCTTGAAGTTGTCAAGGCCCATGCGGTCGACCGTATACTTCAAGCGCGCGTTCTGTATCATCGGAGGTTAGACTCACTCTCGGTCTCGTGAATACAAGTCATCGTTTTCACCTTTCGGCTGTTGGGGCGCACATCAACAATGGACTATTGCAGACCACATGGCAACTCACTCGACACGATTTCCGTTGTCCCGCTGGGTTAACATCACTTTCTCTGCTACAAGTGCGCCTTGCTCAACGCTGCAGAAGCCAATGACGTCGGAAATGCGCGGGTATGTCTTTTTGTTACCATGGGTCACACCCATGCCACCACCCACTGCGACATTGAATCCTTCCAATTCGCCATATTCGTTGACGATAGCGATGAACCCGAGGTCATTGGCAAAGACGTCGACATCGTTGTAAGGAGGGACTGCGATCGCAACTTTGAACTGGATCGAACTCGATTGGTCACCGCACTCAAACGCCGAAGGAAAATACAGTTACCTTGCGAGGGAGATAGAATTCTCCATACAATGGCTCAAAGTCCTTGATGGCTTCGCCAGCAACCAACTTCTTGTCAAGCCAGATCTCATGATATGCAGTCGTTCTGGGAAGCAGATGGCTGCTGACGAGTTTGGAAAATTCATAAACTTGACGGTGAAGTCTCGATAGCGTTGGAATAGCAGAGCAGATCACATTACTGGCCAGACGTCAATCAAAGTGCTTCCAATCACGTAGTGCAACCTACCGATTAACGTCGCCACACGCGGCCAAGGTATCCATGAGCACTCGGTTGATTTTCTGGATAGAAGGCTTCAAATGACGCTTGATAACACCGTGGAACTGGAAGGTAGCCCTCGTGGTAATCTTCAGCGTACCGTTTCCATGTTCGTCGGATATCTGGTCCATCTGCAACCATTGCTCTGGTGTACAAACACCACCTGGCGTGCGCACTCGAATCATGAAGCTGTAAGCTGGCTCGACACCCTGGGTTTGACGCTCATCACGAATATCCCGGTCGTCCTGCTGGTAGATCCCGTGGAACTTGGTGAGCTGAGTGTCGGATGGTGCGAGCGCTCCGGTGGTCGTATCCTCTAAACCCTCCGCGATGGTACCACGAAGATACTCTGAGGCAGCCTTGATATGCTCATTCGTGATTGGGTCGGGTTCAGCTTCCGTGACTTGGACGCTGTCGACACCAAGTGCCTTCCAAACACTGGCTTCCCACACCTTGTATCCAGTCTCGGGCCCGTCAGCATCCTGATCGTCTCCCAAGCCAAGGTCAACAAGGCGCTCGCCCCCAAGTTGCTCTAAGCGCAGATCAAGGTCCTTGCCGGGCTTGTTGAAGTAATGAGCATCTTCAGGTCGAGGCCAATAGTGGCTATCACCGAGGCCGAAGACGGTGAATCGTAGCTTGGAGAAAGGCATCTCGCTGCGAAGCGCAGCTGCGTTCAAGGCTTTGAAGAGCTGGCGTCCGTTTTGAGGCGGCTCACCCTGACCAGCGGTAGAGGTTATAAACGCAATATGTTCCTCTTCCGCGAGGCTTTGGATGGTCATCGAATCGAAGGTTCCGATGGTGGCCGACATGCCTCTCACTTTAGCGCGGTTGACGAGTTTCTTCGCGTATTTTTCTGCCGTACCACCGTCTGAAGCGTACAGGACGAGGAGAGGTGGAGCGTCCAGTGCGACGAGCAAATCATCGTAAGCCTGCTGTGCCTTGCGCCGACGGGCCTCCTTGACGCTCTCGCCCAAGCTGCTCACCAGCTCGGTGGCTAACTGAGGTTTAGAACGAACGAGCTGGGAAAGATGGTTTTGCCGGTCCAGGAATTGCTGCAAGTCATTCTTGACAGCATCTGAGTCGAGGGTGAAAGGTTCTTCGCCTTTAGCCTCCTTGACAGGATCCCAGCGATACAACGGCCAGTAACCCGAGTCAACTGCAAGCTTCGTCTCCTTCAACAATTCAAGTGCCGAGGAATTCTCTCCGTGGTATGGAAGGTAGGCGACAACGACGGACGGACCCTTGTACCTGTCCGCTTCCATCATGGCTTGCAGGACCTGTGCATATGAAGAGTACACAGCGACACTGGCAGCGTAGACATCACCGTGGTTCATGGCATACAAGCCAACATCTTGTTTGCGACGGTGTGGATCACTTGCATTGCGGGACGAATAGGGCAGAGTATCTAGGATGAGGATGTTGATGTCGAGGCCAGAGGATACGGCGTGATGTAAACCCGATGAGCCAAGATCGTATGCCCAAGCGTCTGAGCCGAGAATCCACCTGGACTTGGAAGGGAAGTATGCCTTCAGTGCAAGGATGCGATCAACCAGTACGGTGGAAAGCCGTGAAGACTCCAACGCTGCAGTCAGTTGAGCACCAACAGTACGGCTCTTCAATGCATCATCTTTAACTTGTAACCACTGAGCGAGAAGTCGGTGCAAGTCGGCGTTGACTTCCTCGAAATCCATCAACGACTGCACGGAGTGGATGAGCTGAGCCCGTTGATCCAGCTGACCGCGGATCCGACCCAGCGCATACTCTGGACTTGTGGCTATATTGCCCTGCGTAGGAACCAGGTCGGGAGAATTTGATATCTCCAAGCGTGAACCAAATACGTGGGTCAAGATTTTGGTATACGAGGACTCGTGCTTTGGCACGTGAGGGACTGAAGGAAGTGATTGGGAAAGGGCCTCATGCTGGAGGCGCAACGGGGATGTGAGCGGAATGTTGTCTGCACCGTGAACAAGGTCGAGTAAATTGGGCGGGCTGACTTGCTCGATGTCGGTGAACCAAACGCTGTGGACGGACACCTGTGAGTGTCCCTGGCGCTCCTGCAGTGCATCGATGATGTCGAGATAAAGCGGAGTCCATTTAGTGTTAGAACGATGGAGCTGCTCTAGTACGAGCACTCGAGAAGCCGAGGAGGGAATAGCGTGCAAGATCTGGGAGGGCAAGAGAGGAGAGAGCAACCCGACGGAGACGAACGACACGCCGTGGACCTGCGAGAAGCTAGGAATGTTTCCAAGAACAAAGACCACGGTACTTGGACGCCTATCACCGCGGATCGTCAAAGAAAGGCAGGGACGACGAGTGAGAATCGATGTAGACAGGGCAGCAGATTCGTAAATTTGGTGGAGAGCTGAGATGGGCTCTGGTGTACGGGTACGCCTGTCCCGAATCGTGTTGGTGCTCTTATCGACGTCGCCATTAGGCTTGTTGGAGATGTAGGTGACACTGGGGGAAGTGAGATTTTCGGACAGCAAGAACGGCTGTACGTCTTTTTGAGCAACGTCTACGACTGGAGCACCGGATAGCTCATAGAAGACGTGTATGACCGCTTTTCTGTCTGTGTGGGCAAGCCGGGAAGCAAGGAGGGCGTTGTCGTGGGCTTCTTGTGGCGTATAGGAAACCAAAACGAAAGGGAACGCGGACTGGAGGAGGAGGACGTCTGACAGGTCGTCCTTGACTGCAAAGTGGAGGACAAGGGGGAGAGAGGAGAGCTCTGCGGCAAGGAGTACGAGACGGAGAGCTGTCTGGGACGTGAGAGAGGAAGTGAAGGAAGCGAGGGATGAGCCATGCGCGAGACGGAGTATGAACACACCCGGATCGCCAGTGGGGGGTATGGAGTGAACCGTTGCCTTGCGAGAGGGAGTGTCTAAGAGGGCCTCGTAACGCTCAGCGAAAGGGGAATCTGCCGTATGGAGTACGACGTCGGATGTAAGAAAGGCTACGCGAGAGACTGCTGTGATCGCGGCCATGACAGCTAATGCGAGGACGAGCAAAGACGATACCGAACCTTTTTAAAGTGAGACTTGGACGAGGATTTGTCGAAATGTCGAAACATATCTCGGTTTTAATCGGGATCGCTCGTGAGCACACCATTTCGCCGTCATATGTTCGAAGTGGATTCATGTAAGGTAACTACTCCTCGAGGTCCCTCAAATAGTAATACGCCTTTCCAAGCATCCAGATCGTAAACGAAAACTTGAAGTTCGGGTACGAGATCATGCAGTTCTTGTTAAATACCCCCTCAATGGCTTCTTGCGGCCACGATCCATCCTGTGCAAGCTATTAGCATACATGTCATGTGTCTCAATCCCCATTTCTCACCGGAAGTTGGCGCGACATGACCAACTTGACTGCTTTCTCAATGGGTTCCGCATGTGGGTACCTGGCATACATGAGAGCCATCGCCGCCCAACATGTCTGCACCACCTGTGTATTTTCGTGTTCAACCCAGCGACGGAGTTCGCAGGTCTGTGACTGTGTGAGTCAGCTTCATCTATGTAAATAAATAGCTGACCTTGTAACTTTCTCCCCAGCCTCCATCTTCTCGTTGCTTCGAAAGGAGGAAATCGCACGCACGTCGCACAGCGGCGCTGTTCCCATAATACTCCCCTCCAAGCGCTAAACTTTCCAACGCGAACTGGGTCGCATACGTGAAACAGATCCCCCATGAACCAACCCATCCACCCTCTGGTTGCTGCACTTGGTGAAGATACTCGATCGCCCTTGTAATCGTTCGTCTGGTAATGTCAAACGAAGTCGTCCTGGTACAACAAATGCCAACTCACCCGATCTCTCCTGTTCGATAGTTTGGATAGTGTTTCCTGAAAATGGACAAGGACGTGATCACGGAAGTCGTGCACTCCGGGTAACAGAATTCAGTCATGATATCCCCTGCAGCAACTCAAAGTCAGTTCAACGAATTATAACAGCACACCGTACCAAAGACCTCTGCGGCATTGAGCCACTCCAACCACTGGGGTCCCCGCACAAGCTCATAGCTTGCATAACCGCCATTGTCATTTTGCATCGAGAGCAATGTGTCGACAGCATCAAAGAGCCGATCATCAGAGATGACCTTTTTCACCCCTCTAAGAGTTAGGCTCAGTCGGACGGACATCTTTGATCATCAAACGTACACACTCTACCTGGTTCTGGAGATACAAGACCGATTTGAGACCTTCTCCCGTGCAATCACTGACAGTATAGCCTTGTTCTTTCGTGCTGAATGGCCAGGCTCCCTTGGTTCGGTGACGATATGCCGTCTCAAAATGCTTCGGGTTCTCTCGAATCTGGCAAGCATCCAACCACCCCAAAGCTAATTCGAGGCTTTCCCTGTTTTCCGGCTCTTTCGCGAGACCCGTCTCAACAAGCGCCTGCGTGATGAATCCAATATCCCAAAGCTGGCTGCCGTTCGTCCCACACATCATCATGCCCTCCGCGCCGAGCCACATGAAATCAGCACGCTTTATGGCGTGCTGCCGATATACCTCCGTATCGGGACCATCGACAGCGAAACGACACAACAAGTTCATCATCTTGGAGACGGGTCCAAGAGTTTGATACTCCGTGTTTTCATCCTCGTATACGATGAGCTTGTAGGTGCGATCCAATGCAGCCTTTCGGAGACCAGGGATGACGCAGCGCTCATAGAGCGATAGCACGGTATTCATCGCGTCAAGAACTGCAGTATGAGGTGAGTAGAGATCGACAGCTGCGACGTTGTTACATTGTGCAGGCCAATATATGCGATGGTAGTCAGTCGTGTATAGCTCCTGAAGAGTGAAGCAGTGAATAAAAGATCGTTACAAGAATGCCATGGATGCCTACTTGGCGGAGGGAATGAATCAGGTCATTTTCTTCCATCTTGAAGCGAATCCCATATAGATAGCTCATGGGTATATAGACGTTACGGGTATGAATCCACCATTTATGGGGGTGGAATGGAACCCATTCAGGGAAAAGCCTAGAAACATCCAACACAGGGTGCGGCAAGCCTTTGGATATTGACTCACCAAAGCTCAGGAGGAACGGGGTTGAATCCCTCCCAGTCGTAGACGTTGAGTATTGCCAACCAAAACTTTCCCCAAGAGGGAACACCTGTTGCACCTCCTGGACGACCGCAATCAGCATGGAATGACGGCGCCTCTAATGAGAGAGCTACCTAGCCGGTGTAGGGTCGTCCTTGCTTTGACAGCCACTGGATGTTCAGTGCTCATGCCGAGGATTCGCAAAGCCACATAGTTGAGGGCGGTTCCAAACACGGTAGAGTGTCCTTCGATATGCCTAGCATGGGGTTACACGATGCTCACCCAAGGTGGGATGGTATACTTACAGACCCCAACCTCCGTCCTCGGGATGTGCCCGATTGATGAGGTAACGAATCATCTCGAGACGTTCTGGCTCTTTAAAACCCATACCAGCAGCATAGGACCCAATGACTAGACCAGGGTACAGGAACATTGGCCCACCATACTCGCCAGCCCAGTGACCATCATGCGATTGGAGGTGTTTGTAAAAGGTATAGCCGTTCCTAGCAGCCTCGAGCGGCGTGGTTGCATTCGGAAGTTCGGGGAGGTTCTATTGTGGTCATTCACGTCTCGCTGCATGTATCACGCGAACACGAATGCTTACAAGATACTGACCTGTCCAGTACCTGTCTATATGATTTTGAGGCCAGTTGTCGCGCTCGTCGTCCGTGTTCATGTAGTGCCAAGTGTGGCGACCACCATCGTTGACCAGGAGTCTCCACCGAGAATAGTCGGTGAAGGGCTTTTCCCCGGATTCTGGAACGTCAAGGGGAGAATACAGTTTTTCGAGTTGGCCTGCAGACACGGACATTGTGGTTCAAGAGAAGGTTACTGAAGCGAAAATTGAATCGTGTATGGTACCATTTTACTATTTATCAGTGACGGCTGTGTCGGTTGTTCCAATAGCTACCAGCTTATATTTCACTGGCGATGAGCAGCTTTCGTGACTCGTCCATACTCATCATCGAAACTGGCAGAACGGTTGTCAGGGCTGGCCTTGGCACACACGAACTTTTGAAAACTCCAACGGTGGTCCGTCGCATTTGAATCGCCATAGTTCGGCACTGATACAACAAATCCATCCAGGAAATACAAGCACGCGTCGGTTTGAGACAGACAGCGGGGGAACCCTCAACTAGCTCCACCACAAACGGAAAACAGCCAGGTGGAGTCGCAGAGGGTAGTGACTGGCGTTCGGTAGCATCCTCGACTCGCCTTTCCTCACTTCCATTCCACACGAGTACCACCGCAAAGGTGAACGACTATCTCGTTGGCGCCCAACTTGACGAAGCGCTTGAAGCAGGCAACGACATCCTTGTATCATGGCCATTCGCCGATGGCGACATCCGCGACTGGACTCAAGCTGAAGCCATCTGGTGTGCACTCCGACGTGTGCCTCTATGCCACATTCATTCTTACCACTGAAGCATGCAGGAAACATGTCATTTTCAACAGACTTCAGATAAAGCGCACTCAAAATGAATCCCCGGTTATGCTTTCCATCGCGCCGGGGCTCTCTCGTGCGTCTCAAGAACGAACATGTCAAATGTTTTTCGAGCGTTTCAACGTAGCTAGTTTTGCAATCGTTGAACGCCCCATGTCACAGATATATGCAACTGGACAACTGAGCGGCGTCGTCGTCGACATAGGATACGAGAAGACGGATGTCACCCCTATATATGACGGATTCATCGCACACTCTGCACGGTCTTCGACTTCCTTGGGCATAGGTGACTGTGAAAAGTACCTTGCCCATCTTCTGCGCTCAAACCAATCTGTCATGACCGCCGCCTCGCCTCCTGAATCTCCCAGAGATCCGGAATCCATCCAAGCATTTCTCCTTGATCTTGTAAAGTATATTTGGTCCGATGGCCACATTCGCGTTCCTTCAGATGGCCAAATTGCGGAAGCACTGGAGGATGAGGGAATCACAGATATCGCCGCAGTCCTAGTTGCGGGAAAAGAAAAGGCTGTAATTGAAGCTGGGACAAAGAAAAAGGCGACTGCCAAGGCATCCGCCGCAGAACAAGCACGCGCAAGAGAGATCGAGGCTCTTGACCTCATCACACTACAGTTCCGTGACCACTCAATAACGTTGGGGAAGGAGCGGCATCGATTTTGCGAACCACTTTTCGATCCTTCGCTTCTTTATCCGTTGCCTCACGAGGACAATCCGCTCTCGTTGCAAGATACGGTTGGATATTCGGTTGGTCAGACAGACGTTGACCAACGACAGTATATTTGGCAAGGACTGTTTGTCACTGGAGACTTGGCCAGCCGCGTCAAGGGTACGTTCTCTTCTTTCTCCCATCTCCAATCCTGAATGCTCGTCGGAAAGGAATCGGCGTGGCGCTGCAGTCACGTTTATCGTCCTTTATTCTCGGCAATCCAGATCAGCATAATGATGTCCAACCACGGTCAATTCGTGTCGTCAGCGTTCCCGAGTACTTTGCCGAGTATCGGGAAAAGGGAGACGGGTTTGCTGCATTTTTGGGAACTAGCATTGTTGCCAAGGTCAACGAAGAGCTCTCACATTTCCTATGCCCTATTGACAACCACGAAATTAGATTTCGTTCAACGATGCTCAAGGAAAAAATTTCGTCTCGAAATCGGATTACGAAGAAAAAGGCCCACGCGCCATCATAGAAATGTCGCCTGCCTTGTTGTGAAGTAAACAGGGGTAATCACCTAATGCGGAGTTTATAATCTGTGTAAAACTGTACAGTTGTTCGTCGGCAATTGCCGGCATGCAAAAAGCCTCATCCTTATCATAACCTTGCCATATCACGACCACAACAAGTTCAACGCGCGATGGCACCTACCAAAAAATCCAAAGCCGCCAAGTCGACCGAGTCCATCGCGTCTCGTCTCGCTCTTGTTGTGAAATCTGGCAAGTACACTTTGGGGTACAAGTCAGCTTTGAAGCAGATGCGCAGTGGCAAGGGTGAGTGTTCTGATCGATAAACTCACGGGGACTGGAGCGTGAGGCTGAGAAGGTCCCTTGAACTGACGATGGTTTTCTTGGTCATTTTTTCGATGCTTCGTAGCCAAACTTGTCTTGATCGCTGGAAATTGCCCACCCCTGCGCAAGTCAGAAATTGAGTACTACGCCATGTTGTCAAAAACAACCGTTCACCATTTCGCTGGCACCAATGTCGCTCTTGGCACTGCTGCCGGTAAACTGTTCCGCGTCGGGTAAGCCGTTCGCATGGATCCTATCCTATCGTTAGTACCCATCTGACAGGTGACTAGTGTTATGACTGTCACCGACCAGGGTGACTCGGATTTGCTCACTTTCGCTGAGGGCAATGCCGCATAAAAAGTAGAATTCGACCGGGAGCGCTGTTATGATACTTTATGTGGGATGTATGTTGCAGAGCACTGCCGATCACATGTATTAACATGCACCTCCGTTACACACTTAGGCGTTCATCTTACAGCTTGTGAGATTCAGGCAAACAATTATTTTAGCCCACGGTATAAGAGAAAATATATGTACAGTACTTCGTAATTGTAGGGATCAACGGACAGAACAGCATGCACATGGCGATATCTGGAAACATTTGGTATAAACTCTTCGGATGCATAAAAAAAGGGCCCAAACACCTTCGTCTATGTCTATCATCCTTTGTGCCCTGCAAGAGTCCCGTTCTCAACCAGCTTGTCAACCATAGGTTTGAACGCGGAATAGAGGATGGTTTGATCAAGATCGCCGGGTCGTGGAGGCGGATAAATCGCCGGTTGAGGACGGGACAAAAGCGGCTGCTTGGAGAACGGCAGTTTCCTCCGCACCTCGACATCCGAGTCCATGAGAGGCGGCGAGAGAATATCGCGTATTTCGTGAGGCAGATTGTCGAACGTGATGGCATTGTCTTCGTTCTCGCTCTCTTGGTCCTGTACGTTCAACCGACTCCACTTGCGCGATATGCTTTGGGATGCGCTTGCTTGACTGGGTTCTCGCGGGACAGGTGGTATGGAGATGGAAGGCAGGAATGAACTCATCCGAATCTTGTGGCGGGGGAGTGGGGGAAGACGTCGGAGACGGCGTGGGGGCAGGGGTAGGGTGAGAGGTGCGAACGCATCAAGTGATACAGGTATATCAAGGAGTTCGCGGTGCACGTCTACAACGTGGCCTGGAAGTTGCTGCACGCGCGTGAATACCTCTCCGCAACCTTGATGTGCACTTGAGCGAGGCTGCAGACAAACACAATGACTAACACCTACCGCGCGCCGGACACGGCAGCGCCACTCTCGACAGGTGGCTGAGTTCAATGTGAGTCTTCAGTGCTGTTGATGAACCATGAAGTCGGCCTGCGCATCGAGAATAGGAACAACGAAAGGTTCCATCCTAAGAGCCACTAAGAAATGGACATAGTGCAGCATAACACGACTATTCACCTGGAAGGTGACACGAGAACAGTGGCGAAAAAGATGCTGTATAATCCAAGACGTACAAGTCAGTAAAACATGTCTAACGTGGGCATGATACTAGTACCCGATCAAGTGCAGATCTGGATAGTACCGTGACTTGGAGGAGGTAATGTCGTTCCGGAAAATTTACCTTTGCTAATGAATCCCAGCTATTTAGTGTAAGGGTGCATCCCTCCCACTCGCATTGCACGGTCTGAATGACATAGTGAGTGAAGTGGATAAGTTCTTCCTTTGACAGTGTAACCTTGGACATATCAAATTAGATGGAAGTGAGATTGTCGACTACTCATAAATCCAAAACATTACGTCATCGGTCACTGTTGTGCACATCATCAAGATACGGCGTGAACACCATGGTACTACGTTGTAAACAACTTCTTATGCAAAATCAAAGTAGCACCATACTATCCTCGAGGTTCAACGGAATGAATAATTACTGTGATACGCTCATCCGTCAATATGCAAGATGTCACCAAAGCTCTTCATCAAACCGCTCCAAAATAGTGGACGCATCCTCAACATCTTTCTGAGCCTTTTTCCTCATGTAAAAGATGGGACAATCCTTGCTCGTACATAATACATCCTCGAACACAGAATAAGTCAACCATGAAGATATACGAAAACAGAGCCGGTACCTGATGTAATGATCCTTGACACCGCTGGCACTGGGTCCACAATCTTGAAAATCGGACTTGCATCTGCGACGTGGCATTAACTTGTTTTTGATAGAGTTCGTGGATCCTGGGGCGGCAGTTGTTGCAAACAGCGCCATCTTGCCCTCTCCGTGAGATGTCAAAACTCGAAATCAGTAGACATTTACTGACTGGATACACTATTGTTCGCCCGTAGAGCCGTCTTGCACCCAAGACAAGTAACGGTTTTGACGGCGAACTTCATGAGTCCCCCAACGGTGGGAGTTGCAATGGCGATTGTGCGTGTATGATCACCAGACACTGGGAGACTTCAGATACTGCAAAATGCGGGGCCAGGATCCAAAACGTACACAGTGAATTTGCTTTTTCGCCGAGAATGGGTTCAAAGATTCTCATAAGTGGTTTCGAGAGTTGGTTCTCAAGATAGTACTTGGTGTCGATGGGGATGTTATTCTCAAGCACGTAAAGCGGATCTTCGGACTTCTCATAGGCAGCGGCACCTGGAAAAATGCCAATGAGTCTTCTGTGCAGCATAAGAATCATTGGAATGCACCTTTGATGCCCTTGACAATTACATACGCCACGCGATCACCAAGTGCCGGTGCAGAACCAGCGTCACGTTGACGCATTCGCTCTGCGAGTTCTACGTGAGCCTGTTTTGCTGCGTAATCTGCTTTGGCAAGTGCTTTCGTGATCACCAGCTGGGACATGTCAACCTTGTTTTGCAGCAAGTCAGATATCATCCGTTTCGTGTAGCTAAATTCATCTTCAGTTTCTGCGAGCAAGGTGAATTGAGATATCATACTCCTCCGCCCCCTTTACGTCTCTGTCGATGAGCATCTTGTGTAGGCAGGTTTCGATAACTGTAGAAACAAGTCGGCAATTGTCCCTTCGAACCGTCTATTTGAAGGTCACCGGATAAATAGCGGGCAAATGATTTCAGAGGAACTCTTACTTCGATACCTTTGGCATCCATTTTGTCGTATTTTTCCACTTTCGTCCAGTAGAGTCCCGCATACCGCTTTTTGCTGATGAGCAAATAAGGGAAGTAGACTTTTTCAAACTCCAGATTTATGGGCTTGACGAACTTCGCCGTGACAAAGGTTGCAGCTTGGGCTCCTGCGAGACCAGCGACGTGTCAAACGGAGAGATAGTGGCGTTACGAAGGACTGACCGAGATCCATGACGGTCTTAAGATCTGAAGGTCCAAATTTAACCATGACGGAATCTGTATCACCGTAAATTACTTCGGCGTTGTGACTATGTCCATTCGACAGAGAGAACTCGGCCTCCACTTCCTGCCATGGACGCGGAAGGTTAAAAAAACGTCGCAAGAGCTTCTGATATAGGGACCAACCTGCTTTGTCTTCTCGATCATTTGGCGACCGTATGCAGTTACACTTGATGAGATAGCGAGACATGGTAGTTTTCCGACTGTTGCGCCGGTGAATCCGTACACAGAGTTGGCGCTTATCTGCATCGAGATCAGCTATGGAGGAAGCAACATCATCCATCGTACCTTGAGGGCTAGTTGACGACCATCCAACACTGCCCTCCTAAAAGGATCAGTTTCTTTCTTGAGATCAGCTTTCGCGCGTTTCCTAGCAGAAATGAGGTCCTCCAATACAGTTGGTAATAGTCCCTTTCGTTTTGTCTTTGTAACGAAGAAGTCTGCAGCCAACGAGTGATTAGAATGATGGGAAGATATTGACGATGTGTCGCACCATTATTTGGTGTCTGAATGTAATCTACGTCTTTGACGAGCCCTAGTCGGTCGATAGTCGGCTTGTCTAATAGTGTTGTGTAACACAGGTTGTGCGCCATCATGATGGAGGGATACAAAGAGCTGAAGTCAAGTGTTGCAATAGGCGTATCGTAGTAACCTTTCTTCGGCTCGATGACAGTTGCACCTTCATACTGTTCATCCGTGCCTGTAGACTATTAGTCAACAGCGGCAAGGAACACCACTAGTTGTCACGACTTACCTTCACCTTTGAATGCTGGCACGATGTACCCCTCTTCGTTTGCTCTTCGGAATAGTTGCGAGAGGACTTTGATAGATTGCCCACGAGAGAGTAGGAAGTTGAAGGGAACACCCGTAACGCGCGCCATTTCAATATAGTTCACGAAACACATCAGTTTGTCAAGCAATCGTTGTGGTAGGTAGGCATCCTAAGCAGTCCGTGTCAGATGGAACTGAGAAAACACCAGATAAAATATGATACTACCTTCAAACAATACACAGCTAAGCGCCTCCTAGACTCGGGTCCACCGTTCTGCAATTCTGTAATAACCGAGTAATGGACATCTTCTTTTTGCTCGCCCAGGAATTGCGCACAGACAGAATTGAGCGTGTAGCTGCGCAGTTTGTGTTCACGCTGCATGAACTGGAGTACGTCAAGCTGTAGGCGACCGTCGAGGACCGTCTCCTTTGAATCACGCTGACCATAGGCTTTTGATGAGAAGTGAGTATCTTTCACTTGCGCCTTGATGCCTTCCCGGAAAGAGTGTCATATAATGTAATAATGCGGGACAAACCAGAACATTGACACACCTTTTAGTCTCCCGAGGTGAAGAAATTTGGCGACTTTCAAATGTCTTGCCCTGTCAATAAGGTATGGCCAATCGAAATTTGCGATGTTGTACCCTATGACTACGTCAGGATCCACCTGGTCGATGAAATCCCGCCAAACTTGAAGGAGCTTTGCTTCATCATCAAAAGGGAGGACTTGGGACCCAACAATGTGTGAACAAGAGTTAAGCGTGAACACGTTCCGGATGAAGGGTTGCGTCTCGCCTGTTCCACATGTTAGTTGACCTTGTCGTCAAGCAGGGGTTTCAAGGATAGTACCTTGACGAGTGACCATATTCGCAATTTGAATGACAGGATCAATGCTGGCCTCAGGAAATATACCTTTGCGTCCAGCACACTCGATGTCGAAGCTGAGAATGCGCAGTGGTGCAATCTTTTGCCATTCCCC
>JBBPJL010000463.1:0-17454 GCA_038088675.1 Xanthoconium separans | reverse complement strand
GGATTCTGGAAGAATGGAAGCGTGGACATGCCTGATGTGCGCGTCTGACATGAGGTGTGGCAGAATGGAAGTACTGCCTCATAGCATATGAAAGACATACCCATCACGCATGGTGGTGGGTAGGATGGAAGATCTCTTGGATCTAGATAAATGAAAAGGTGAGATGTGCGTCCGTGAGCGCATGTGAAAGGTGAAAGGAAAGGAGCGTCCATGGGGCGCAAGTGAAGAGCAGAAAGGAGTGATCAGTAGGTGATCAGTCCGATACGATAAGATGAGAAAGATAAGATAAAAGAAAAGATAGAAACGACTAAGCCCATTGGGCTGTGACCATAACACCACACGTATCTGTACTCTGGGAGTACTACATATCATTGTCGTCCTCGTCATAGGACATCCTCAGAGTCACCATACTCTCGCTTATGGCCAATCAGCATTCCTCTAGACATCTTGGTCACAGATCATGTAGCAAGACCTACCCTGAAGACGGACACCCGTTCCTAGTCAATCCTGGAACCCTCTGCCTTCCCCTTGTTATTCCGCTCCTCGCCGGTTGCAGGAGCATGACTTGTTATGACCCGGGTTGATCCTCAACCCTTGTATAGCCATGTGGAACTCCATCCGCATAGAGCACTAGATGCGTCCCTGATCATCTGTGGATTCTCACGCTGATCCTCATTGCCCTGAGACAGCAGATCCCCTTTGATCCTATTTCCTCCTTCCAATGGAACCCCATTCTTGACCTTCCATTGCATGTACAGCCCTATGGACCTTATAGCCATATAAGGGCATGTTTTATTCGTTGATCCTATTGATCCCATTGATCCCCTTCTGCCCTTCACGACAATGGGACTCCTTTTTGATCCTATTCTTTCCTTCCCGTTGTGGGAAGCCTGTTTGATCCTTTGGATCACCCTTTGCCCTGATGGTCTGTGCACCATTCAGGATAGTATATATAGAGGTACCTTTGTTCGTTGATACCTCTAAGCTAGTTCTATGCCAAGATACCTGCCTGTATCCCTACTGCACTTCGGTGCCCTTTTACTCACAATCATATTCTTGTCTACTGGTGTACTGGTAGAGGGATCCCTTGGAGTCTCATCCACTCCTGACATCGCCTCTATTTCATGACCCTCATCTTCCGGCTCTTCAAGGCATTAGCTTGCGCTTGTACCCTCAAGACTCCTCGTCAGTCTTGCACATCCGTGCTTGACCTCCTCTACCTTTAGGGATGGTACTTCGCAGGGCCGGCTGGCTCACAGTACAAGGTTGTATCACTGCTCACTTCGTCTCTCCTCATATGAATGGTTGCGACTAACTTCGCTAGGGCATCAGCTCACAGTAAGCATAACAGACAGGGGAGTGGTTTGTCAGGGCAAGGTCCGGATTTCCAGTTTCCAGATCCTTTTCAGTTGTCTTTGTGGTTTCAGGTGGAGCAACCTGGCTTCTTACATATGAAGCACTTGCCTTCTCTCATGAGTTTGGCCCTCTCTATGGGGGAGAGTCGGATGTAGTCAATGTCCATAGTGTTGGGGTTGCAGGTATGGGTGGAGGCGGCTCCGTATCCTCCGAATCCGGGTCTCCTGCCTCGGATATCTTTGATGCACTCATTTTGGCAGGCAAACTTTCCAGCCGCTTTGATCCATGCATCGACAGTAAGAGGTTCTTTGTTGGAACCTAAGACCTTCTCCATAAGGTCGTTGTGAACTCCTCAACTGAAGGTCTTGCAGAGAGCAGATTGATCAATGATTCCAGACTGGGCGGCCAAGAGTTTGAACTCGGAGGCGAATTTGTTATATGCCTCTTCAGTATTAGGTCCTTGGCGAATGGCATAGAGTTTTCTTCTAGCTGAGGATGCTTCGTTGTGGATAGACATCATGCTCCGGAAATTGGCTTTGAACTTCTCCCAGGTTTGGTCTGCTTCTGGGATCAGTTTCTTTGCCATGCGCTCATAATATCCTTCGGAGAACGTTCTTCCTTTGCCCTTACTTATCCTGTTCAGGGCTGTGACAATCTTTGCTTCGTCATTGTACTTCAGATTGATAGTGAAGTACGCGTCCATGGCATGAAGCCACCAGTTGGCATCAATGCCATTACCAGAGAACTCATCAAGTAGTCTGGCCTTTAATTCAGGCATCTCGTCTTCAGAGTCTGAGTCGGGATCAGGGGGAAGAGGGATTCGTTCGGGTCATACCAGGGAGGCTGGGGGGGACCAGTCAATGGGGGCAAATCTATCTTCTTCCTGGATAGAAGGTTCTGGAATCGGGTCAGGAGTTGGCTCAAGGACCAGTGCAGGATATGCAGTGGGTACTATGAGGCCGACCGGAATGAAGGGATGAGGCGGGAGGGCGTGTGCAGGTCTTCCTTCAGCAAGGTTCTGTTCTTTGACTCTCTCCTGAGCCCGTTTATAAGCTGCTTTCTCTTCGAGAGAGCTAAGCCTTCTGGGGAGAGGAAGGTAGTCGGGGTGTCCATCTGGTAGCCTCCAAAGGTCTGGTAGTCTGTTAGCGGGAGGTGGGGAAGGATCCACGCTGGGTGAAGATTCAGGAGAAGACGAGGGGGCGCGAAACCACGATATGATGGGCGAGGCCTGCTGTTAAGGAACAGGGCCTGATCAGTAATCTAGTTCTTTTGTTACACTTACTGTGACAACTGGAGTTAACACAGTTGTGGAGGGCGATACAAAGAGAAAACAAAGGTCTGTTTGATAGTCGATGACTTAAGCGGAGTGAAGTTGTTGATGTCGCACTCAACCCTTAGGAAGGGTCCTCTTGTAATGACATGAAGTCCTAGTTCTTTGCAAGTGAGGGAGAGAGAGACACTAGCAAGAAGAGAGCGACTTTGAGCTGGTGGAACTCCAGTTAATGCAGTAGTATTTGCGTAGAACTAGATTTGTTACAGTTTTACCTATCGATGCGTTTATTTCTTCTCTTTGTCACCTTTCGGACTCATTTCTCTCCTCACGATGGGATAGCCCCATCCGATATCTTCTGATTTCTCCCTACGATGCTGTATTGTCACTCGGCGGTTCCCTCTGAGTATGACATCCGTTCTATCCCACTCGCTGATGTTCCGCTCTTCCGGACAGCGGGATTCCATTTCCATTCCGATTCCTTTTCGTCCGTTCCACTCCAATTTATCGGAATCTTCACCTTTCCTATGGGACCCGATGGTCCGTGTTAGATCTTGCATCGTATAAATACTCGAGCCTTGTACAGTAGCAACCCAATCTAGTTCTATGCAATAATATCGCGTTTACTGGAGTCTTCCTCGCTCAGGGCCTTCGCTCCTCGCTCGGATTTCCTTCTCCTCTCCCTTGCGAAGAACTAGGACTTCGCGTCATCACAAGAGGACCCTTCAATAAGGGTTGAGTGCTACATCGTCGACTTCGCTCCGCTTAAGTCGACGACTATCAAACAGAACACAGCTTACTCTTGATTCGCTCTCTACAACTGAGTTAACTCCAGTTGTCACGGTAAGTGTAACAAGATTAGTGTTACATGTTACAAGGCTCGGGTATTTATACGGCAAAAGATCTAGCATGGACCATCGGGTCCCATAGGAAGATGAAGTGTTCCACTAGTCAGAACATTGAGGATGAAAGGAAATCGGAAGGGGAACGGAGTTCCACTGTCAGGAAGAGCGGAATGACAGTGAGTGGAACAGAACAGAAGTCATACTCAGAAAGAGTCGCCGAGTGACAATACATTGCTGAGTGGGAATAATTGGAAGACATCGGATGGAAACAGTCCCATCATGAGGAGTGAATGAGTCCAATAGGAGTGAAAGGAAAAAGGAGAAAAATAAATGCACCGTATGTAAAACTGTAACACCTCCTTACCCCAGCAAGCCACTGCATGGTGCTTTAAATTTGCAGTAGATGCATGATCCTGTGAGTCCTGGTAGTGTCAGACACTGCCTACTGAATTCTTGCATTTACCCGCAGCACAAGGGAAAAAATGGACTAGATGTCCATCAACATATTCGACCCTGGCTGCATCTAGTTTGAAAAATGAGTAGATGGGTGAGCACCAGGTTTTCATGAGTGTCACTAAGTTGGCATCAGGATGTGACTCAGTAGATAAGTTGGTGAAGTTACTTACCAAGTTGCACTGCTGGGTCTGCTGCGACAGCTGTGTCTGACATTGGGACATCCTTGGGATCCTTGTTGGCAGTGTCCATGTCATCAATGCCATCCACATCAATGACAGCAGACTCATCGCCATCGGACTGGTCAGCAGAGGAAGCTGGCAAAACTTTTGACCCCTTTCACGGTGGAATGATAAGAGTCACCCCTTTGACGTCTTGGATGGGGCAACAACAGCAACCGCTTTCATGGCCAGCAACATGGTGGGGATGGTATGAGAAGAGGGTGTGGCTGAGATGGCTTCAGCAGCAGCGGCAGGCATGGAAATGGACTTGGGGGGATTGGGTTGTATGTGGGTTGTCCAGGTTGAGTGCTGCAGGCTTATATTCCATTGCTTGTTCCTCCAGTGTTTACAGGTTGTCACATATGTAGAGCAGCTCACGAAGCAGGCTGAACATTCTTGAAAGACAGCGGTGAATGAATAAGACTTGCAGTGGAGGCTATTATTACATAAAGAATGCTGAACCGCTCAGCCACTGTGTCAGGCTCCAAACACAGTCGGAGGGTGGTATGAGCTTGAGTAGCTACACCCATGAAAACCCATACACCATGGGTATGGGTGCGGGTTTTGGTGTGGGTTGACAACAAGCCAGACCGTACCCATACCCACCTTACCTGTCATCAAAATACCACGGTGTTACCCATACCTGTGTGCAACCCTAGTTTGCTGCAATTGCATTACAGTTGACTCTGTAATAACCCATACTCCTTGGGAAGGCCCTTGGGGTATGGGTTATGGGAGAGTATGGGTTGTCAGTGAGGATTTCTGGTGGAAATATGGCAATTAGGAAACCCAAAATCTATGGGTTATTGGAGAGTATGGGTTAAATTATGTATGGGTTATTACAGAGTTGACTGTAGCTGCACTTGCTCAAGCCTGACAAGCTTGCATCTTGCCAATTGAACCTTCTCGTTCAGTGAATCTGTCCATTCAACCCACCCACATGCCATGATGCAGACAGTGTTTTTGCTGGCATCATGGTTGTCAAACCACAGCAGTGTGTCAAGCCAAGCATTCTAGAGCGGGTCTTGTATGTGTCACTTTTCAACTGGTTCTGACCCATCACTTGCATTCAAGTCCATCGTGACGATCTGTGTTGGAACTACAAACCATTAAGTGTGTCGTTGTAGGAGATGGTGCTGTTGGGAAGGTGCGTGGGTGGTTGGTTCTCTCCAATGGCTTGAGCACATGACTGATCGTGACGTTTCAGACATGTCTTTTGAATTTCTGAGCAAGTTTGTTCCGACCGTACATCATCCATCCTCCCTTGTTCACATGGGGTGGGGGAAAAAACATGTGAGCCCTGTATGCTAGGTATTTATATAAATTTACCATGACTGTCATGATTGGTGAAGATCTGTACACACTTGGGCTGTTTGATACTGCTGGTTTGTTGGTCTCGTTTAGCTTGTTATTCGCTGTCTCACAGCACAAACATCTTGTTTCACAGGTGTTACACTTACCGTGACAACTGGAGCTAACTCAGTTGTGGAGGGTGAACAAAGAGTAAGCAAAGGTCTGTTTGATACTCGTCAACTTAAGCAGAGTGAAGTCGACAATGTCGTACTCAACCCTAATGAAAGGGTTCTCTTGTAATGATGCAAAGTCCTAGTTCTTCACAAGAGGAAGAGAAGAGAGATCCGAGCAAGAAGAGGGAACTTTGAGCAAGGAAACTCCAGTAAATGCAGTATGAATTGTGTAGAACTAGATTGGGTTTTACAAATACAAAACTCGAGTATTTATACGATGCGGAATGTAACACGGACCATCGGGTCCCATCGGAAAAGTAAGAGTTCCACAAGTCAGAATGGGATGGACAAAAAGGAATCGGAAGGAGAACAGGATCCCACTGTCCAGAAGAGCAGAACATCAGCCAGCGGGAGGAAACGGATCATACTCAGGGATAGTCACTGAGTGACTGTACAGCATCGTATGGGGATAGTAGGAAGACATTGGATGGGGATGGTCCCATTGTGAGGAGAGAATCAGTCCGAAGAGAAATAGAGAAGAAAATAAATGTATGTAGGAAAATCGTAACATTAGCCCCCCCTTATGACTCGAAGTTGCACCTTCGAGATTAATCCTCCTCTTTTTCCTCAATCGTCTCCACAGTTCATCTTGTAGTCGGTGAGATCATACGAATCTTCAATCAATGGCCTTTCCCAACAGAACACCGGTGTATGCCCTTGGTGGGCACAGCGTATGCAAGTAAAGAAGGGGCAATCTTTTTGCGCATGGCCTGGTGCTGTTTTGCAACAGACGGGGCAAGTGTAGCGGGGGCAGTCTGGTTGTATATGGTCTGTGCCCCTACAAACAAAGCATCAGGTGTGATGGTTGTAGGGAGATGTGGAGGAGCAGGGGGTAGAGACACAGTTGACGTCAATGGGATTGGTTGAGGACCCGGTGGGTGAGGGCGATACTGAAGCCACCTTTTTACCTTTGTCTCCTCACTGGCCCTTGACATCCAAAGAGTGCAATCCTCCAATGATGATGTACCTTTTCTCAGAGTCTCTGAGGGAAACAGTGGGAGGGGGGAGAGGGATGGTGGGCAAGGGGGATTGTGGCCAGGATTCAATCCACAAGTCCCCCATCAGCAAAGGGGTTCTTTCCATCAGTTCTGGTGCGAATTCCCAGATGAGATCCCCCAGAGTCAATGCTTCCTTCGTTGGGCTTACCAGGGGTTGGCACAGAAATGGGGGTATCATTTTCTTTAGAGGATGAGGATAGTGGAGAGGAATCTCGAGTGGAGGTGGTGGAGGCAGCAGTGGCGAGGTCTTCTCTAACCAAGGTGTCTGCATCCCAGGTAAGGGGGTTATCCCAGGGGGTGATCGACTGATCAAGATAGAATTGTTGGTACTGGTGGGGGAGCAACCTGAAGAGGGTGCGGATAACGGGGGCAATGACGATGAAAGGGAGTTTGTTGAGGGCTGTAACGACTCCAAAGTGTTGGAGAGTGTTGAAAACGTAGTGTTGGGCCTCAGCGATGGTGGTGTCCATGAGGACGTGTCCAGGATTGGGTTTGAGTACATCTCCCATAGCAATCTCATGGACTTGCTTGACAGTGTGGAGGGATTGGGTGACAGTGATGAGGGTATCAAGGGCACCACCATGCACAAAGGCATCGTCTCTCTTAAGGTATCAATGGACAACAGGGTTGGACAAGAGGGCGCTGAGGGCCATCCGGCAATGTTCGGGAGGGAAGTGGTGGAGATGAAGGAGGGTGTCGAGTGGGAGGTCATTGATGGTAGCATACATGTTTCTGAGGTAAAGATGGGGATGAGGGAAAGCCTGCCACCAGACAGTGTGCCTTATAGCTTTTCCCAGTATTAGTCCCGATTGATTACTTCTTATCTCCCTGTCAGTCTCAGTATTCCTGAATTAGTTCTGTGGAATGCTGCAGCTTCCATGTTGATTCCCAAGTGTTTTCTGCCACCAAATACCCTTTTCATTTGACCAGATATGACCATCAGGCAGGCGACCCTCGGTGTGCCAAGATGTTTTCGACTTCCCATTCTTCTTCGCCTTCTATTATGTCTGGTGGTTCTGGGAAGAAGTTTGCGCCTGTTACAGAAATCCATGGTTCACCGGCTGTACCACCAGACCGGACCAATTCATTCCTTTTCTTCGCCTTTCCTCGACGGACAGGGATCACGTTTACCTCAAGGCTCTGGCAGAAGCCTTACCACGCATACCAGTACTCTGGGAGTACTCCATCATTGTCCTCGTCATAGGACACCTCAGGAGTTGCCATACTCTCACTTATGGCCAATCAGCATTCCTCTAGACATCTCGGTCATAGATCGTCTAGCAAGACCTACCCTGAAGGTGGACACCCATTCCTAGTCAATCCTGGAACCCTCCGCCTTCCTCTCATTATTCCACTTCTCGCCGGTTGCAGGAGCACAACTTATCACGACCCGGGCTGTTCCTACAGCCACCTGTATAGCCATGTGGAACTCTGTCCGCATACGGCACTAGATGCATTCCCAATCATCTGTGGATTCTCGCACTGATCCTCATCGTCCCGAGACAGCAGACCCCCTTTGATCCTATTCCCCCTTCCAATGGAACCCCGTTCTTGACCTTCCATCACATGTACTGCCCTATGGACCCTATAGCCATATTGGGCATGTTTCACCTTATTGATCCTATAGCCATATTGGGCATGTTTCACCTTATTGATCCTATAGCCATATTGGGCATGTTTCACCTTATTGATCCTATTAATCCCATTGATCCTCTTCCGCTCTTCACGACAACGGGACTCCCTTTTGATCCCATTGTTCCTTCCCTTCCTGGGAAGCCTGTTTGATCCTATGGATCACCCCTTTGCCCTTATGGTCTGTGCACCATTCAGGATAGTATATATGTATATAGAGTTATCATCATTCGTTGATACCTCTAAGCTAGTTCTATGCACCGGATACCTGCTTGTATCTCTACTGCACTTCGGTGTCTCTTTTACTCGCAATCGTATTCTGGTCAACTGGTGTACTGGTAGAGGGAACCCTCAGAGTCTCGTTCACTCTCGACTTTGCCTCTATTTCATGACCTTCGTCTTCTGGCTCTTCAAGGCATTCGCTTGCGCTTGTACCCAAGACTCCTCGACAGTCCTGCACGTTCGTGTTCGACCTCTCTCGCATCAGGATGGTACTACGCGGGGCTGACTGGCTCGCAGTACAAGGTTGTATCACTGCTCACTTCATCTCTCCTCTCCACGAATGGTTGCAACTAACTTCGCTAGGGCATCGGCTCACAGTAAGCGTAACAGCACCATGTTCCTCAGTCTCTTTGTATGGGGAGAGGAGGGAGGCATGGAATACATCGTGGATCCTCCAGGTTGGAGGGAGTTTGAGATGGTAAGAAATAGGGGAGAGGACTTGAGTGATCTCAAACGGTCCTTCTCTTCGAGGAGTGAGTTTTCTAGTGGGATATCTCAACTTCAAGTTTCGGGAGTCCAACCATACTTTCTGTCCGGTTTTCCATGGAATGAATTTGGATGTGATTCGTTCAGCCATATATTGCCTTGCTTTGTCTTGTGCGGTGATGGCTTCTTCCCGTGCTTTTTCCAAAGAGTTCATCCTTTGTTCTAGAGCGGGAAGGAAGGTTTTCCCAATAGGGGGGTAAGAACGGGGTTCATAGCCCATCATTAGGAAGAACGGGGTTTGTTTGGTGATGGAGTGGCAAGTGGAGTTATGGTGGTATTCGGTGGTAACGAGGAGATCTGCCCATCTTTGTGGAATTCTGTCACAGAAGATTCTTAGGTACATTTCTAGCTCCTGGTTGACCCTTTCCGTTTCTCCATTAGTCTGTGGGTGATACGCAGTGGAGAGGGCAATGTCATATTGGAGGAGTCTGGTGAGTTTGATGGCAAAGGCTGAAGTGAATTGGGGACCCCTGTCTGAGATTATTTTGTCATGTAGTCCGAAGCGTTTGAAGACTGATGAGAAAAAGAGTTTGGCCACCCCAGTGGCGTCAATGTTTTTAGTGCAAGGTTTGAAAATCACCCCCTTACTAAGCCCATGGTCTACCACAACCATGATGGAATCGAAGCCGTTACTGCCTGGGAGTCTGGAGATAAGATCAACAGACACCTGCTGGAATGGTCAAGTGGTGGTGGAGGTGATAGGAGAAAGGGTGGGGATAGTTGGATGGTTTTGAACCTTGTTGGCCTGGCAAACCATGCAGCTGGAGATGTATCAGCAAACAAATGTAGTCATTCCTGGCCACCAATAGTCTTTTTCCAGGGCAGCGATGGTGCGAAAGTAACCATTGTGGCCGGAAGTTGGAGAGGAGTGACATTCTTCTACTAGATGGCAGCAGAGGAGTATGTCAGGTATATAAGCACGACCTTTGTAGTAGAGGATGCCTTCCTCATAGGCCCAATCGGCGGGGTTGTTGAAACGAGTTGGCAGGACCTGATCGTGGTCCATGCTGAGAAGTTTTAGTCGTTCTAGGACAAGGGGATCTGACGGAATGGACACGAGGAGTTTCGATTGTAGTTCCGCGTCAATGGTTTGGATAAACAATTGGTCTGGGAGAAGTACTTTCTCAGTGTTGTTGGATATAGTTACGACCCCTTCTGGTCGCGACAGTGTGTTGGCCGGTCCCATCTGAGATCCTGGGCAATGCTGGAAGGCAAGATTATATTCCTGAAGAAAGAGCTGCCATCTGGCATGCCAATGGGACAAATTTTGTGGCTGCCGGAAGTAGGTAAGGTTTTTGTGGTCCATGAGGACAGTGACCACATATTCGGTGCCAGTGAGATAATGTCGCCATTCTTCCAAGGTGTGGATTATGGCAAGAAGTTCCCTATCATAGATGTCATAATTCCTTTCTGCCTCAGAGAGGGTTTTAGACAGATAAGAACAGGAGTGAAGGTCACCATTGCTATCTTTCTGCATTAACACTGCCCCGGTTGCTACAAGGGAGGCATCAGTCATCAAGGTAAACAGTTTGGAGGTATCAGGCATGGTGAGGACAGGTCGCCTTAGGAAGGTGTCTCATAGGCATTTGAATGCTGTTTGGTGAGAGGGTGTCCATTCCCATTTGGTGGTTTTTCGGGTGAGGTTGTTGAGTGGGTGGGCAATGTCGGAAAACCTGGGATGAACTTTCAGTAGAAATTGCAGAATCCCAGGAAGGATCGGACTGCTGTTACCGATTGGGGGGGTTTCCAGTCTCTGATGGCATTGACCTTGGTCTTATCCATCTGTACTCGCCCATTTCCTACCACCATTCTGAGGTACTCCACTTCCTTGGCGGCAAAGGTGCACTTTTCGAGTTTAAGGAAGAGTTTTTGTTCTTCCATTCGGGCTAGTACCCTCCTCATCCGTTCCTTGTGTAATTTTGGATCGTTCTTTGAATGGATGAGGAGGTTGTCCATATAGATGACCAGCCATCCTTCCGCGATCATATTGGCGAAGGTGTCATTCATGTAGGCCTGGAACATGGCGGGGGAGTTGCACATCCCGAAGAACATTACTGTAGGTTGATAGAGGCCGTAGGGTGTGATGAACGTGGCCTTCCATTTATCCACTGGGTTGATCCATATGTTGTTATATCCCCACCATACATCCATTTTGGTGAATAATTCAGACTCGTTCAGCTCATCGATGAGGTCACCTATAAGTGGGAGGGGGTAGGCATTCTTTACAGTCTGGGAGTTGAGGTAACAGTAGTCCTGACAGGGACAGAGTTTTCCGTCTTTCTTCTGGACAAAAAAGAAGGGAGAGGCCTGGGGAGATTTGGACAGCTCAATCTTCCCAGAGGCGAGGTGTTCTTCAATAAACTTTTTACAAGCCTCTTGTTCCACGGGGTTTAATTGATAGGCTTTTCCTCATTTTGGTACGAAGTCCTTGTTGAGTTCGATTTTGTGGTCAAAGGCTCTTTTGAGAGGTAGCTCGTTCGATGGTTTCTCGAAGACCTTTTTGTACCGTTTGTACTCCTTGGGGAGTTCAGTTTTCTTTATCCCAGCTTCCTGAGCAAGTTGGGTTGAAAGAGTGGTTCGACGTATCCACTCTTTCTTTGGGAGGTACTCCCCTAGTCTATTTCTTTTGTATAGGTGACATTTGATTCGGTCGTCCATGTCCAGCCCCATAGCCCTTAAAAGGTATCTCTGGTGTATTGGCTGTCAACGAGAGGGAAGGTGTGGGTCACCGCTTATTTCTACAGTTCCTGAGGACCAATCGATGAGGGGGTTTACTTCTGTCAACCAAGTCATTCCCAGGATCATGTTTGATTTTCTGCATCGAACAATGAAGAAGTCCTGGTTTTGGGGAATCCCTTGGATGTAGATGGTGACTCGGGTGCGATAGCGAATGGTTCCGGTTCTATTAATGGTTCCGTCCGCATTATACGCTTCCTGAGGTTCAGCAAGTTGGAAGAAAGGGAATCGGTTTCTTCGGGCATATGCCTCGTCCATAAAGCAGGACGTTGCTCTGCAATCGATTAAGGCAGTGGTTTGTCTGACATGAACTCCCCCCATTGCAGATACTTGTAGAGGTATTAAAATTGACTTTTCCTCTATAGTAGTTACAATGGGGTTCATTCTAGGTGTTCAAGTAGTCAGTCCTTGGTGCCTGTCTAAAAATCCTTGAGTTGCTGCTTTACCCTTTCTTCCGAGAGTTTTGCGCCCTTCCTGGGCGCAGTCCAGGTCTGGTTGATTCCCTCCATAGGGGTATCCTTGGTTTGATAGGTCGGTGGGTCCTCTAAGTAGATTTCTCGGAGGGATTCGGCCATTTCCTTTACTCCGTGTCCTTTTGCGACCAGGTGCTCTATCATCCTGATTACCTCGCTCTTTTCCTCTTTCTCTGTGGGTTTGCCCTCTACAACCTGGTTTTGTATGGGCAGACATGGCAAGGGTTTGTCGGAGTGAGATCCAGATCTCCAGTTTCCGGATCCTTTTCAGTTGTCTCTGTGGTTTCGGGTGGAGCATCCCAGCTTCTTACATATGAAGCATTTGCCTTCTCTTGTGAGCTTGGCCCTCTCTACTGGGGAGAGTCGGATGTAGTCAATGTCCATAGTGTTGGGGTCACGGTTACTGTTGGAGGGAGCTCCATATCCTCCGAATCCAGGTCTTCTGCCTTGGATGTCCCTGATGTGCTCATTTTGTTGGGCGAATTTCCTGGCTGCTTTGATCCATGCATCAACTGTGAGTGGTTCTTTGTTGGAACCCAGGACCTTTTCCATAAGGTCAATGTGAACTCCTCAACTAAAGGTCTCGCAAAGAGCAGATTGATCAATGATCCCAGATTGGGCTGCCAAGAGTTTGAACTTGGAGGCAAACTTGTTGAAAGCTTCCTCAGTGTTAGGTCCTTGGTGAATGGCATAGAGTTTCCTCCTTGCCAAGGATGTCTCATTGTGAATGGACATCATGCCCTGAAAATCGGCTTTGAACTTTTCCCAGGTTTGGTCTTCCTTGGGGATAAGTTTCTTAGCCATCCATTCGTAGTATCCTTCAGAGAACGTTCTTCCTTTGCCCTTACTCATCCTATTCAGGGCAGTGACGATCTTTGCTTCGTCATTGTACTTTGGGTTAATGGCGAAGTACATGTCCATGGCATGAAGCCACCAGTTGGCATCAATGCTGTTTCCGGAGAACTCATTGGGTAATCCGGCCTTTAGTTCAGGCATCTCGTCTTCGTCTTCGGAATCAGAGTCAGGGGGGAGAGGGATCCGTTCAGATCATACTGGAGACACAGGGGTGGACCAGAGTATAGGGGAGAACCTGTGTTCTTCAGAGGCAGGTTCTGGGGGTAATTTGGGCTCAGGGATAGGGATTGGGGTTTGAGGAATGAAAGGGAAAGGTGGAAGAGCGTAGGGTCTCCTTCCTTCGGCCAAATTCTGTTCCTTGACTCTCTCCTGTGCTCGTTTATACAGTAAGCTCCTTTCTCGCTGAGAGAACTGAGTCTTCTTGGAAGGGGGATATAATCCGGGTGGTTGGTTGGTAACCTCCAAAGCTCAGGTAATCCGGATGACGGCAGTAAAGGGTCAGAGGGATCCACATTTGTAGAGGGTTCAGGGGAAGATGAGGGAGCGTGAATTCACAAAATGTTGGGTAGGGCCTTCTGTTAGGGAACAGGGCCTGGTCAGCAATCTAGTTCTTTTGTTACGCTTACCGTGACAACTGGAGCTAACTCAGTTGTGGAGGGCGAACAAAGAGTAAGCAAAGGTCTATTTGATACTCGTTGACTTAAGCAGAGTGAAGTCGACAATGTCATACTCAACCCTAATGAAAGGGAATGTAACATGGACCATCGGGTCCCATCAGAAAAGTAAGAGTTCCGCAAGTCGGAACAGGACGGACGAAATGGAATCGGAAGGAGAACGGGATCCCGCTGTCCAGAAGAGCAGAACATCAGCAAGCGGGAGGAAACGGGTCATACTTGGGGATAGTCACCGAGTGACTGTACAGCATCGTATGGGGATAGTAGGAAGACATTGGATGGGGATGGTCCCATTGTGAGGAGAGAATGAGTCCGAAGAGAAATAGAGAAGAAAATAAACATAGCGTAGGAAAATCGTAACAACAGGTCAAGAGGATTATGACTGGCTCCATCCATTATCGTACCCGCAAACAGACATTTTTCTTGTTTGCTTTAGTGTCACCTTCCTGGTGTCATTTGAAAATGTCAAGGAGAAGTGGTTCCCCAAGGTACACCATCACTGTCCAGGGGTGCCATGTGTTATGCTTACCGTGACAACTGGAGTTAACTCAGTTGTTGAGGGTGAGTAAAAAGTAAGCAGAGAGTCTGTCTGATAGTCAACAACTTAAGCAGAGCAAAGTCATCGATGTCATACTCAACCCTAAGTGAAGAGTCCTCTTGTGACAATGCAAAGTCCTAGTTCTTCGCAAGGGAGAAGAGAAATGAGTTGAGCGAGAAGAGAACAACTTTGAGCGAGAAGAGAACAACTTTGAGCGAGAAGAGAACAACTTTGAGCGAGAAGAGAACAACTTTGAGCGAGAAGAGAACAACTTTGAGCGAGAAGAGAACAACTTTGAGTGAGATGAACTCCAGTAAACGCAGTAGAATTGCATAGAACTAGATTGCAGTTTACAAGTACAAGACTCAAATATTTATATGATGCAAGATCTAGCATGGACCATCGGATCCCATAGGAAAAGTAGGTGTTCTGCAAACTGGAACAAGATGGACAAAAAAGAATCAGAATGGGAACTGGATCCTGCTGTCTGGAAGAGCAGAACATCAGCAAGCAGGAGGAAACGGGCAGGAGGAAACGGGGTCATACTCAGGAAGAATTGCCGAGTGACTGTACAGCATCGTATGGGAGTATTTTGGAAGACATTGGATGGGAATAGTCCCATCGTGAGGAGTGAAAGAGTTCGAAGACAAGAAAAAGGAGAAATAAACGCACAATAGACAAACTGTAACATTAGCCCCTCTCTAAGGCTCGAAGTCCCATCTTTGAGACTATACCTCCTCCTTCTCCTCAATCATCTCCACAGTTGATCTCGTAATCGGTGAGATCATATGAATCCTCAATCAATGGCTTTTCCCAGCAGAACTCCAGTGTATGTCCTTGGTGACCGCAGCGTATGCAAGTAAAGAAGGGGCAATCTTTTTGCGCATGGCCTGGCGCTGTTTTGCAACAGACGGGGCAAGTGTAGCGGGGGCAGTCTGGTTGTATATGGTCTGTGTCCCTACAAACAAAGCATCGGGTGCGATGGACGTAGGAAGATGAGGAGGTGCGGGGGGTGGTGGAGTGGTTGACATCAATTGGATTGGTCGCGGACCCTGCAGGTGAGGATGGTACTGAAGCCACCGTTTTACCTTTGTCTTCTCATTTGCCCTTGACATCTGATGAAGACAATCCTCCAATGATGATGTACTTCCTCTCATTGGCTTTGGAGGGTCGAGCTGGAGAGGGAGAGGGACAGTGGGCAAGGGGGAGAGTGGCCAGGATTTGGTCCACGAGTCCCCCATCAGCAAAGGGGTTCTCTCCATCAGCTCCAGGGCATATTCCCGGATGAGGTCCCCTAGAGTTGATGCCTCCTTCGTTGGGCAGACTAGGGGCTGGCACAGGAACGGGGGTATTGTTTTCTTTAGAGGATGAGGATAGTGGAGAGGAATCACAGGTGGAGGTGGTGGAGGTGGTGGTAGCAAGGTTTTCTCTGACTGAGGTGTCCGTGTTGACCTGCACAAAAAAAGAAATTGTGCGGAATCATGACGCTATCAATTTTCTGACACTCAGAGCGGTCAGAAAATCACTATACCACAACTAGGGATAGCCCATTATACCTAGTACTTCCCCCTAATTTTTTAGAATATTTGGCCCAGCCAGTTCTGAGAAACCCCCAGATCACTACTAGTAGTGTAGATAGCATTAGCACAACAGTAGTGTAGTATCCATGTATTAGCATTCTATTCATTTGCTAACAGATGGCCAGTAGACCCTTGCCTTGCCTAGAGTACTGCTACAATTGCTACTCAGGCACAGCATTGGTCAAGCTGGTGGGATTCTGTGCAGAAGCATCACTAGGTACACCTTGTCTAGCACAGGCAAGAGTGCATCAGTGACTGGTCTCCATGGAAACCCACAGCCATTTTCCTGTGCACATAGTAATACACAGCCTGTTGCCATGCACTGCCTCACCAAGTCACAATGAGTCATTCTCAGTCAGAATGAGTCAGAGTGAGTCAGTATGAGTCAAAATGAGTCATACCTAGTCAGAGTGAGTCAGTACACTGCCTCATGAGATCCTCCAATCATAATACATGATGAGGGTCCCAAAGCAGACTGAATAGGACTGCACAGCCTTTGTATTGTTACGCTTACCGTGACAACTGGAGTTAACACAGCTGTGGAGAGTGAAACAAAGAGAAAGCAATGTTCTGTTTGATAGTCGTCGACTTAAGCGGAGCGAAGTCGACGATGTCGCACTCAACCCTAAGATGGGTCCTCTTGTGACGACGCGAAGTCCTAGTTCTTTGCAAGGAGAGAAAGGAAGAGAGTCGAGCGGGAAAGGAGGACTTTGAGCGAGAACTCCAGTAAACGCGGTATGATTTGCGTAGAACTAGATTGGGTTTCTACTATACAAGGCTCGAGTATTTATACGATGCGAGATCTAGCACGGACCATCGGGTCCCATAGGAAAAGCAAGTGTTCCGCAGATCGGAACAGTATGGACGAAGAGGAAACGGAAAGGGAACGGAGTCCCGCTGTCAGGAAGAGCAGAAGGAACAGCGAGCAGGACGGAACGGGAGTCATACTCGGAGGAAGTCGCCGAGTGACAGTACAGCATCGTAGGGAATATCCGGAAGACATCGGATGGGCTTATCCCATCGTGAGGAGAGAAATGAGTCCGAAAGATGACAAAGAAAGAAATAAACGCAGCGACAAGTAAAACTGTAACATGTATCAGTAGTATATAAGGAGCCCATTTTGCCAGCTATTCAGATCAGGTTCTTCATAAGAGTATCTCACAGGTTCCTCAGAGCATCTCCCAGTCAGTGAGAGCTCACTAAGACCATCACTTCTCATTGGAGAGTAGTAGGACAAACGAGTCCCTCTTCAATTAGCCTATCAGACAGGCTTTGTTTCATAGTACCAGATCAGGACCCACGGTCTATCTGTACTATCCCTTTTGAGGACAGCACTCTGCAGAAAATTGTCCATTCAGATCAATTCATTCTATTCGTTGAGTGGCCACACAGATTGGCATCATAACCTAGATAAATCGAGTCTAGGAATACTCAGGCGAGGGAAGACTTTGATCATAGCTGCGCACGATTGGTTCCAGTCCATCAATACATTTGGTTTGACCCCAAGATTGGTGTGTGACTGCAAGAAC
>JBBPJL010000462.1:0-17473 GCA_038088675.1 Xanthoconium separans | reverse complement strand
CCCCTTGCCCACCATCCCTCTCCCACTCCCATTAGATCCCCCAAGACCAGTACTAGGGAATACATCATCATTGGAGGACTGCACTCTTTGGATGTCAAGGGCCAATGAGGAGAGAAAGGTAAAAAAAGTGGCTTCGGTATCGCCCTCACCCGCCGGGTCCTCGACCAACCCCATCGACGTCAACTGTGTTCCCACCCCCCGCTCCTCCACATCTCCCTACATCCATCGCCCCGATGCTTTGTTTGTAGGGGCACAGACCATATATGACCAGACTGTCCCCGCTACACTTGCCCTGTCTGTCACAAAACAGCACCAGGCCATGCACAAAAAGATTGCCCCCTCTTGTTACGGTTCTGCAACCGGCGCATTTATTTTATTTTTTTCATCACTCTTCAACTCTTTCACTCCTCACAATAGAGACTGTCTCTATCCAATGTCTTCCGATCTATCCCATATGATGCTGTATCGTCACTCAGCAACTCTTCCCAAGTATGACACCCGTTTCTTCCCACTCGCTGCTATTCTGCTCTTCCTGACAGCAGGACTCCGTTTCCTTTCCGATTCCTTATCCTCCATTTTGTTCCGACTAAACGGAACCTTTTACTTTTCCTATGGGACCCAATGGTCCGTGCTACATTTCGCATTGTATAAAGACTCGAGTCCTATACTTGTAACAGTAATCTAGTTCTACGCAATTCATACCGCGTTTACTGGAGTCACTCTTGCTTGAAGTCACCTACTTCTCGTTCATGTCTTCCTCTTCCCTTCTTGCGAAGAACTAGGACTTCACGTCGTTACAAGAGAACCCCTTTGGGGTTGAGTACGACATCGATGACTTCGCTTCGCTTAAGTTGTCGACTATCAAACAGAACATTGCTTACTCTTCGTTTTGCCCTCTACAACTGAGTTTGCTCCAGTTGTCACGGTAAGCGTAACAAAAGAACTAGATTACTAAATAGGCCCTGTTCCTTAACAGAAGGCCTTGCCCATCATATCGTGGTTTCGTGCCCCTTCGTCCTCTCTAGAACCCACACCAAGTGTGGATCCCCCTTCGTCATCCAACAGGCTCCCGGATCTCTGGAATCTACCCACCGGACATCCAGATTACCTTCCTCGCCCAAGAAGACTTGTGTCTCTCGAGGAGAAAGGAAACTACAGACGAGCTCAAGAAAGAGTTCGAGAACAAAATCTTGCTGAAGGAAGACCAGGACACGCTCTCCCACCGCGCCCCTTCATTCCAGTCGGCCTTATTTTGCCCTCTGCCCACCCCGACCCAGTCTCTGAGCCAATCCCCGAGCCCATCGAAGAAGAAGATAGATTCGGTCCCATTGATTGGTCTGCACCCGCTTCCCCAGTACGACCCGAACGAATCCCTCTTCCTCTTGACCCAGAATCTGATTCCGAAGATGAAATGCCTGAACTAAAGGCCGAACTACCTGATGAGTTCTCCAGTAATGGCATTGATGCCAACTGGTGGCTCCACGCCATGGATGCATACTTCTCCATCAATCCAAAGTACGATGATCAAGCTAAAATCGTCACTGCCCTGAATAGGATGAGTAAGGGCAAAGGAAGGACCTTCTCTGAAGGATATTACGAGCGTTTGGCCAAGAAACTAATCCCAGAAGGAGACCAAACCTGGGAGAAGTTCAAAGCCGATTTTCGGGGCATGATGTCCATTCACGATGAGACATCTTCGGCCAGGAGGAAACTCTATGCCATCCGCCAAGGACCTAACAATGAAGAAGCCTTTAACAAATTCGCTTCAGAATTCAAACTCCTGGCAGCCCAATCTGGGATCATTGATCAATCCGCTCTTTGCAAAACCTTCAGCAGAGGAGTTCACAACGACCTTATGGGAAAGGTATTAGGTTCCAATGAAGAACCATTAACGGTGGATGAATGGATCAAAGCGGCAGCAAAATTTGCCTGCCAAAACGAACGCATCAGAGATATCCGAGGAAGGAGACCCGGATTCAGAGGATATGGATCTTCCTCCAACAGTAACCGAGACCCCAACACAATGGACGTTGACTATATCCGACTCTCCCCTGTAGAAAGGGCCAAGCTCATGAGAGAAGGCAAATGCTTCATATGCAAAAAACCGGGATGTTCCACTCGGAACCATAAGGACAACTGTAAAGGATCCGGAAACTGGAGATCTGGACCCCGATCGGATAAACCACTCCCACGTCCCCCCATGCAAAACCGGACTGTTGGGGACAAACCCGCAGAAAAAGAGGAAAAGAATGAGGCGATCAGAATAATAGAACAACTGGTTGCAAAAGGACATGGAGTAAAGGAAATGGCCGAATCCCTCCGAGAAATCTATCTGGAAGATCCACCCACCTATCAGACAAAAGACACTCCCACAGAAGGGATCAACCAGACCTGGACTACGCCCAAAAGAGGGGCAAAACTTTCAGAAGAAAGAGTAAAACAGCGACTCAAGGATTTTTAGACTGGCGTCGAGGACCGACTACTCAAACGCCTAGAACAAACCCCGTTGTAACTACTGTAGAGGAAAAGTCAATTTTAATACCTCTACAAGTATCTGCAATGGGGGGAGTTCATGTTGGACAAATCACCGCCCTAATCGACTGCGGAGCAACCTCCTGCTTCATGGATGAAGCCTACGCATGAAGAAATTGATTCCCTTTCTTCCGACTTGCTGAACCTTGAGAAGCATACAATGCGGACGGAACCATTAACAGATCCGGAACCATCCGCTATCGTACCCAAGTAACCATCTACATCCAAGGAGTCCCCCGAAACCAAGACTTCTTCATTGTCCGATGTGGGAACCAGAACATGATCTTAGGGATGACCTGGCTCACTGAGGTCAACCCCCTCATTGATTGGTCTTTGGGAACCGTGGAAATGGATGGAAACCCCCACCTCCCTTCTTGACGACAGCCAATACATCAGAGATACCTGCTACAAGCCATGGGACTCGACATGGATGATTGCATCGAACGACGTATCTACAAAAGGAAAGGACTCGGAGAATATCTCCCTAAGAAAGAATGGATACGACGAACCACTCTCTCTACCCAACTAGCACAGGAGGCTGGAGTCAGGAAAACCGAACTTCCTAAAGAATATGAGTGATACAAGAAAGTTTTCGAGGTACCTTCCAACGAATTACCCCCCAGACGAGCCTTTGACCACAAAATCGAACTCACCAAGGAGTTTGTACCAAAGAGAGGAAAGGCCTACCAATTAAATCCTGTGGAACAAGAAGCCTGTAAGAAATTCATTGAGGAACATCTCACCTCAGGAAAAATAGAGCCGTCCAAATCCCCACAAGCATCTCCATTCTTCTTCGTCCAAAAGAAGGATGGAAAACTCCGCCCTTGCCAAGATTATCGATACCTCAACTCCCAAACTGTAAAAAATGCTTATCCCTTGCCTCTCATAGGTGACCTCATTGATAAACTAAATGAATCAGAGCTGTACACCAAAATGGACATACAGTGGGGATATATGTAACAACATTAGGATCAACCCTGTGGATAAATGGAAGGCCGCTTTCATTACGCCTTATGGGCTCTACCAACCAACAGTAATGTTCTTTGGAATGTGCAACTCTCCAGCAACCTTTCAAGCCTACATGAACGACACCTTTGCTGACATGATCGCCGAAGGATGGTTAGTTATCTACATGGACGATCTCCTCATTCACTCCAAGAACGACCCAAAGCTACATGAGGAACGGACAAGTAGAGTATTGGCTCGAATGGAAGAACAGAAACTCTTCCTCAAACTGGAAAAGTGCACTTTCACTGCAAAAGAAGTTGAATACCTTGGAATGGTGGTGGGAAACGGGAAAGTCCAGATGGACAAAACTAAGGTAGACGCTATCCGAGACTGGAAACCCCCTCAATCCGTAATGGCAGTCCGATCCTTTCTCGGATTTTGTAACTTCTACTGGAAGTTTATTCCCGGATTCTCCGATATTGCCCGACCACTCAATAATCTTACCCGAAAGACCACTAAATGGGAATGGACAGACATCCATCAAAAAGCCTTTGAAAAACTCCAGGACACCTTCTTACAACGGCCTGTTCTCACTATGCCGGACACAGCAAAACCCTTCACCCTCATGACCGATGCTTCCCTTGTAGCCACTGGAGCCATCTTAATGCAAAAAGACAACAATGGAGATCTCCACCTGTGCTCTTACCTATCCAAGACGCTTTCTGAGGCAGAAAGGAATTACGACATCTATGATAGGGAACTTCTCACTGTCATCCACGCCTTGGAGGAATGGAGACATTACTTAACAGGCACCGAACATGTGGTTACCGTTCTAACGGACCACAAGAACCTTACCTATTTTTGACAACCACAGAACTTATCCTGTCGCCATGCCAGATGGCAACTTTTCCTGCAAGAGTATAATCTGGCCTTCCAACACTGCCCTGGATCCCAAATGGGCCCCGCAGATGCACTCTCACGACCTGAGGGAGTAAGCACACAGTCAGACAACATTGAGAAGGTGCTCCTTCCGGAACAACTATTCATTCGCACCATCAATGCTGAACTACGATCAAAACTCCTCGCATCTACCCCTTTAGACCCACTAGTCCTTGAACGACTAAAACTTCTCAGCACGGACCACGATAAGGTCCTACCTACACGATTTAACAACCCTATGGACTGGGCTTACACCAACGGTGTCCTTTATTACAAAGGATGTGCATACATACCAGACATCCTCCTTCATTGCCGGTTGGTGGAAGAATGCCATTCATCCCCACTGAGTGGACACAATGGATACTTCCGCACCATTGCCTCCTTGGAAAAAGACTATTGGTGGCCAGGAATGACTACATTCGTCTGAAAATATATCTCTGGCTGCGCCACCTGTCAGGCAAACAAAGTTCAAACCCACCCTACTATCCCCGCTCTTTCCCCTATTGCCTCCACTGCCACCCGACTGTTCCAACAGGTGTCTGTTGATCTCATCACAGGACTTCCGAACAGCAACGGCTTCGATTCTGTTATGGTCTTGGTAGACCATGGGCTTAGTAAGGGGGTGATTTTCGAACCTTGCTCCAAAAGCATCGATGCTGCAGGGGTAGCCAAGATCTTTTTCAACTCTATCTTCAGACACTTTGGACTACACGACAAAGTGATCTCGGATCGAGGCCCTCAGTTCGCCTCCGCCTTTGCCATCGAACTCGCTAGACTCCTCCAATACGATGTAGCTCTCTCTACTGCGTATCACCCTCAGACAGATGGAGAAACAGAATGAGTAAATCAAGAACTGGAAACATATCTACAGATCTTTTGTGACGGAATCCCACAGAAATGGGCAGACCTCCTCAATATGGCCGAATACCATCACAACTCCGCACGCCACTCCATCACCAAACAAACCCCATTCTTCCTAATGATGGGATACAAACCCCACTCCTACCCCTCTCTCGGGAAAACCTTCCTCCCAGCTCTAGAACAACGAATGACCTCTCTGGAAAAAGCCTGAGAAGAAGCCACTGCTGCACATGACAAAGCCAGACAATATATGGCAGATCAGATCTCGTCCAAGTTTTCCCCCTGGAAGACAGGACAAAAGGTCTGGCTGGATTCCCGGAACCTCAAAGTAAGGTATCCCACCCAAAAACTTGCTCCTTGAAGGGAAGGACCCTTCGAGATCATCCAAGTACTCTCCCCAATTTCCTACTGCCTCAAACTTCCCCCAATGTGGAAAATCCACGACGTATTCCACGCCTCCCTTCTATCCCCATACAAGGAAATGGAGGAACATGGAAAGAACTTCTTCCCAGAACCACCGGATATAATAGAAGGAGAAGAAGAATGGGAAGTCGAAAACATCTTGGCACACCGAGGGTCGCCCGCCCGACGGTCGTATCTGATTAAATGGAAGGGCTATTCTGCAGCGGAGAACACCTGGGAATCAACACGGAACCTGCGGCACTCCGCAGAACTAATTCAGGAATATTGGGACCGACAAGGAGATAATGTTACACTTACCGTGACAACTGGAGTTAACACAGTTGCAAGAGGGCGAAACAAAGAAGGAGCAGTGTTCTGTTTGATATCCTTCAACTTAAGCAGAGCGAAGTTGAAGGTGTCGTACTCAATCCCAACTGAGGGATCCTCTTGTATCGATGCGAAGTCCTAGTTCTTCGCTAAGGAAAGGGGAAGTGGCACAAGCGAGAAGAGAGGAACTTCGAGCTTGTGGAATCTCCAGTTAACGCGGTATAAATTGCGTAGAACTAGATTACTGTTACGAATACAGGACTCGAGTATTTATATGATGCGAAATGTAGCACAGACCATCGGGTCCCATAGGAAAAGTAAAGGTTCCGTCTAGTCGGAACGGAGAGGATGAAAAGGAATCAGAGGAGAAACAGAGTTCCGCTGTCCAGAAGAGCGGAACGTCAGCGAGCAGAACAAAAAGGGAGTCATACTCAGAGTCAACCGCCGAGTGACAATACAGCATCATAGGGAATAATCGGAAGACATCGGATGGAAATGGTTCCATCGTGAGGAGGAAATGAGTCCATAATGAAGAAGAAAAGAAAAGAAAAGTACCACCGTAAAACCGTAACAGATAAGAGGTAGCCAATCGGGATCAATACTGGGAACAGCTATAAGGCACACCGACTGGTGGCAGGCTTTCCCTCATTCCCATCTCCGCATTGAAACATGTACACTACTGTCAATGACCTCCCACTCGACACCCCCCTTCACCTCCACCGCTTCCCTCCCGAACACCGCCGCATGGCTCTTAGCTCCCTACTCTCCAACCCCATTGTCCACCGATATCTTAAATGAGACGACGTCTTTGTGCATGGAGGCGCCATTGATACCCTCATCGCTGTCACCCAATCCCTCCACACCATCAAACGAGTACACGAGATCTCTATGGGAGATGTACTCAAACCTAACCCCGGACATGTCCTTATGGACACCACCATCTCCGAAGCCCAGACATTCATCTACAACACCCTCCAACGCTTTGGAGTCATTGCGGCCCTCAACAAACTCCCTTTTGTCGTCATTGCCCCCGTTATCCGAACCATCTTTAGGTCTCTCCCTCATCAATATCAGCAGTTCTACCTCGACCAGTCAATCACTCCTTGGGACAACCCCCTCTGTACCTGGGATAGTGACACCACTGTCAAGGAAGACCTCGCCACTGCCCCCTCCACCACCACCTCTGGAGATTCCTCTCCTCTATCCCCGTCTGATAAAGAAAACTCCCCCCCATTCCTGTGCCAGCCCCTAGTAAGTCCGACGAAAGAAGCGTCGACCCTATGTTACACTTACTGCGAGCCGATGCCCTAGCGAAGTTAGTCGCAACCATACAAGCACGAGAGAGAGAAGGTGAGCAGTAATACAACCTTGTACTGCGAGCCAGCCGGCCCTGCGAAGTACCGTCCCTTGTGGATTGGAGGTTAAGTACGGATGTACAAAACCGACGAGGAGTCTTGGAGGTACTAGCGCCAGCTAAGGCCTAGAAGAGCTTGAAGACGAAGGTCATGAAATAGAGGCGAAGTCGTAGAGTGGACGAGACTCTAGAGGGTTCCCTCTACCAGTATACCAGTGAGCAAAGGTAGATTGCGAGTATGAGGGCACCGAAGTGCAGTAGTGATACAAGCAGGTATCTGATGTGTAGAACTAGCTTAGAGCTACCAGGGAACAAAGGTAACTCTATATATACTATCCTGAATGGTGCACGGACCATCAGGGTCAAGGGTGATCCACCATAGGATCAAATAGGCTTCTCGTAAGGGGAAGGAACGAAAGGATCAAAAAGGGGTCCCGTTGTCGTGAAGAGTGGAAGGGGATCAACGGGATCAAACAGGATCAAAAGATAAAATGTGCCCGATATGGCTATAGGGTCCATAGGGCTGTACTCATGATGAAAGTTCAAGAACGGGGTTCCATCGGAAGGAGGAAATAGGATCAAAGGGGATCCGCTGTCTCAGGGCGATGAGGATCAGCGCGAGAATCCACAGATGATCGAGGACGCATCTAATGCCATATGCGGATGGAGTTCCGCATGGCTATACATGGGCTATGGGTAAGCCCGGGTCATGACAAGTCGTACTCCTGCAACCGGCAAGGAGCGGAATAACGAAGGGAAGATGGAGGATTCCGGGATTGGCTAGGAACGGGTGTCCGTCTTCAGGGTAGGTCTTGCTAGACGATCTGTGGCCAAGATGTCTAGAGGAACGCTGATTGGCCATAAACGAGAGTATGGCGGCTCTGAGGATGTCCTATGACGAGGACGACAGTGGTAGTACTCCCAGAGTACTGTACGCGTGGTAAGGCTTCTGCCAGAGCCTTGAGGTAAACGTGGTCCCTGTCCGTCGAGGAAAGGCGAAGAAAAAGAATGAAGTGGTCCGGTCCGGTGGTACTGCCGGTGAACCATGGATTTCCGTAACACCCTAGGCAATTTCATCCGAGAATTCACTCCGGAACTGATGGAGAGAACCCCTTTGTTGATGGGGGACTCGTGGATAGAATCCTGGCCACTATCCCCCTTGCCCACCGTCCCTCTCCCACTCCTGCTCGATCCCCCAAAACCGGCACTAGGGAATACATCATTATTGGAGGACTCCATTCATCGGATGTCAAGGGCCAACAAGGAGACAAAGGTAAAAAGGTGGCTTCAGTATCGCCCTCACCCGCCAGGTCCTCGACCAACCCCATCGACGTCGACTGCACCCCTAACCCCCGCTCCTCTACATCTCCCTACGTCCATCGCACCAGATGCTTTGTTTGTAGGGGCACGGACCATATACGACCAGACTGCTCAAAATACACTTGCCCCATCTGTCGCAAAACAGCGCCAGGCCATGCGCAAAAAGATTGCCCCTTCGTTACTTGCCTACGCTGCAGTCACCAAGGACATACACTGGAGTTCTGCTGGGAAAGGCTGTCAATCGAAGACTCGTATGACCTTACTGATTACAAGGTCAACTGTGGAGACGATTGAAGAGGTTGTAGAAGGATAAGTCTTGAAGGTGGAACTTCGAGCCATATAGAGGGGCTAATGTTACGGTTCTGCGACCGGCGCATTTATTTTCTTTTGTTCATCACTCTTGAACTCTTGAACTCCTCACGATAGAGACTGTCCCTATCTGATGTCTTCTGATCTATCCCATACGATGCTGTATCGTCACTCGGCGACTCTTCCCGAGTATGACATCTGTTTCTTCCCGCTCGCCGCTATTCTGCTTTTCCTGACAGCGGGACTCTGTTTCCTTTCCAATTCCTTATCCTCCGTTTTGTTCCAACTAAACGGAACCTTTTACTTTTCCTATGGGACCCGATGGTCCATGCTACATTTCGCATTGTATAAAGACTCGAGTCCTGTACTTGTAACAGTAATCTAGTTCTACGCAATTCATACCGCGTTTACTGGAGTCACTCTTGCTTGAAGTCACCTACTTCTCGTTCATGTCTTCCTCTTCCCTTCTTGCGAAGAACTAGGACTTCGCATCGTTACAAGAGAACCCCTTTGGGGTTGAGTACGACATCAACGACTTCGCTTCGCTTAAGTCGTCAACTATCAAACAGAACATTGCTTACTCTTTGTTTCGCCCTCTACAACTGAGTTTGCTCCAGTTGTCACAGTAAGTGTAACACCTCTATACTTGCCTATGCTGCGGTCACCAAGGGCACACACTGGAGTACTGCTAAGAAAAACCCTTGATTGAGGATTCATATGATCTCACCGACTATGAGGTCAACTGTGGAGACGATTGAGGAAACAGAAGAGGGTTAATCTCGAAGGTGGAACTTCGAGACATAGAGAGGGGCTAATGTTACGATTTTACCTATGGCATGTTTATTTTCTTTCCTCTATTTTCGGACTCATTCTCTCCTCATGATGAGATCATTCTCATCCGATGTCTTTCCGACTTCTCCTGTACAACAATGTATTGTCACTTGGTGACTCTCGCCGAGTATGACCCCCTTTTTGTTCTGCTCGCTGATGTTCTGCTCTTCCGGACAGCGAAACCCCGTTTTCCTTCCAATTTCCTTTCATCCTAAATATTCCAACTAGCGGAACATTTTACCTTTCCTATGGGACCCGATGGTCCGTGCTAAATTCCTCATCGTATAAATACTTGAGTTTTGTATCCTATAACACTAATCTAGTTCTACACAATTCATACCATGTTTACTGGAGTTCCACTTGCTCGAAGTCATCTTCTTCTCGCTCGTGTCTTTCTTCTTTTCCCTTGTGAAGAACTAGGACTTCGCATTGTTACAAAAGGACCCTTCACTTAGGGTTGAGTATGACATCGACAACTTCGCTCTGCTTAAGTTGTTGACTATCAAACAGAACACTGCTTAAGTTGTCAACTATCAAACAGAACACTGCTTACTCTTTGTTTCACCCTCTACAACTGTGTTTACTCCAGTTGTCATGGTAAGCATAACAACTGAATTACTACACTAACAAGTCTTTGTAAGTATCTTGGGAGTTGGGAGTAGCAAAGCCAGAGCTGTGCTCAGAGTTGCACATAGCCAGAGCAGTGCAAATATGCAAGGCACAGGTACAGTATGGTGATGAGAGCAGAGTACTGATTGGTAATATAGTGTAAGTAATGGAGTAAGGGGATGTATGAGGGAGGTGTATTGAAGTTAGCATTGGAGTTAAGGAGTGGTGCATTGGAGTTGAGGAGTTATGCACCAGAGTTGTGCATCAGAATTATGGGATGACCATCAGAGTTACAGGAGTAACCATCAGAGGTCCAGAGTTGAGGGGATTGGACCAGAGTTTGATAAGAGATCATTGGAGATGACCTGGTGAGGCATGGATATGACAGAAATATACTTAGTCGATTGGATCCCTGGTTGTTTGTCCTCTTCTAGCTTGTTAGGTGAAGGAAAAGGGTTGACTTTGAGTACCGCTTGAAATGATTGCTATGGATGTTGGCTAGAAAACTACTAGTCTACCCAAGCAATACTTGTGATAGTGAATGGGCGAAAACCTCTAGGTTGTATTCCTGAGCTTCCGGACAGTGGGAAAGGTGTGGCTATACAATAAAGGTAAGCCTTTCTCAAGTACTAATGTTTAAGACAAAAGGGTATGTGTAACTCTGAGCAGTTACAGAGTTATAAATGTTATGCTTAAACAAAAGGAGTTAAGTGAATGTAGAGATTTCTGTAGAATCTAATGCAGATAATCAGGGGAGAAATGGTGGGAAAGTCACACAGATGGTTCTCAGTTCACATGCCAAGTTTGGTGTCAATACCAATAGGATTGGAGGAACTGGAGTGATTCATGTCAGCAAGGATTACAGTGGTCAAATCCCTAAGTATTCCTAGACTAGATTTGCCTAGGTTACTAGTGCCTACTATGGGTGACTTAGGGGGTTGATTATGTAATCAGGGGTGCCTTTCTGCTGAGTGGCAACCTTTAAAGTGTGAGATAGCTGGGCCTGGACCTGTCAGACTATCTATTAGATCCTTGAGATCTTATTGCCTTATATGGTGGGAACCCTTAGATTATATGGAATCTCAATTGAGCCCCTTAATTAATTGTTGGAGATTCTCTCTCCTGGCTGAAAGAATCTACTCCTTATATACAAATATACAGGGGCTGTGCTGGCTTACCAATCTGCTTACCAACCTGCTTACTGATCACCCAGATCTCAGATTGCGCTGACTGATCTACTGCATGGCACTATTGCTTGGTAACATGTCAAGACAATGCTTGGTAATGGGTGATAGTAGCTATGCATTCAGGGTCATGGCAACAGGTGTCCCTAGAGATCAGGCACAGATTCACTGTTACGGTTTTGTGACTGGCATGTTTATTTTTCTATTCTCAAACTCTTTTCTCCTCATGATAGGGACCGACCCTATCTGATGTATTCCGATCTATCCCATACGATGCTGTACTGTCACTCGGCGACTCTTCCTGAGTATGACATCCGTCTCCTCCCACTTGCTGTTATTCCGCTCTTCCTGACAGTGGGATTCCGTTTTTCCTTCTGATTCCTTTTCTTCCATCTTGCTCTGACTAGCAGAACACTTACCTTTCCTATGGGACCTGATGGTCCGTGCTAATTCTTGCATTGTATAAATATCCGAGTCTTGTACTAGTAAAACCTAATCTAGTTCTAGGCAAATCATACCGCGTTTAGCTGGAGTTCCACAAGCTTGAAGTCTCTTCTTCTTGCTCATGTTCCCTTTCTTTTCCCTCAGCGAAGAACTAGGACTTCATGTCGTCACAAGAGGATCCCTTCTTTGGGATTGAGTGCGACATCTTCGACTTCGCTCTGCTTAAGTCGAGGACTATCAAATAGAACACTGCTTATTCTTGTTTCGTCCTCTGCAACTGTGTTAACTCCAGTTGTCACGGTAAGCGTAACAAAAGAACTAGATTACTAACCAGGCCCTGTTCCCCAACAGAAGGCCTTGCCCATCATATTGTGGTTTCGCGCCCCTTCGTCTTCCCCAGAACCCACACCAAGTGTGGATCTCCCTTCATCATCCAACAGGCTCCTGGATCTCTGGAATCTACCAACCGGACATCCAGATTATCTTCCTCGCCCAAGAAGACTTGTGTCTCTTGAGGAAAAAGGAAATTACAGACGAGCTCAAGAAAGAGTTCAGGAACAGAATCTTGCTGAAGGGAGACCAGAACACGCTCTCCTGCCTCGCCCCTTCATTCCAATCGGCCTGACTCTGCCCTCTACCCACCCCGAGCCAATCCCCGAGCCCATCGAAGAAGAAGACAGATTCGGTCCCATTGATTGGTCTGTACCTGCCTCCCCGGTATGACCCGAACGAATCCCTCTTCCTCTCAACCCATAATCTGATTCCGAAGACGAAATGCCTGAACTGAAGGCTGGACTACCTGACGAGTTCTCCAGAAATGGCATTGATGCCAACTGGTGGCTCTACACCATGGATGCATACTTCACCATCAATCCAAAGTATGATGATCAAGCCAAAATTGTCACCGCCCTGAACAGGATGAGTAAGGGCAAGGGAAGAACCTTCTCTGAAGGATACTATGAGTGCTTGGCCAAGAAACTGATCCCAGAAGGAGATCAAACCTGGGAAAAGTTCAAAGCTGACTTTCGGGGCATGATGTACATTCATGATGAGACATCCTCGGCCAGGAGGAAACTCTATGCCATCTGCCAAGGACCAAATACTGAAGAAGCCTTTAACAAATTTGCTTCTGAATTCAAACTCCTGGCAGCCCAATCAGGGATCATTGATCAATCGGCTCTCTGCGAAACCTTCAGCCGAGGAGTTCACGACAACCTTATGGGGAAGGTACTAGGCTCCAATGAAGAGCCACTAATGGTAGATGGATGGATCAAAGCGGCCAGAAAGTTCGCCTGCCAAAACGAGCGCATCAGAGATATCTGAGGAAGAAGACCCAGATTCGGAGGATATGGATCTTCCTCCAACAACAGCCGCGACCCCAACGCCATGGACATTGACTATATTCACCTCTCCCCTGTAGAAAGAGCCAAACTCATGAGAGAAGGCAAATGCTTCATATGCAAGAAGCAAGGATGTTCCACTAGGAACCACAAAAATAACAATAAAGGATCCGGGAACTGGAGATCCAGACCTGATCGGACAAACCACTCCCACGTCCTCCCGTACAAAACCGGGTTGTGGAGGACAAACCTGCGGAAAAAGAGGAAAAGAATGAAGCAATCAGGATGATAGAGCAACTGGTTGCAAAAGGACACGGAGTAAAAGAAATGGCCGAATCCCTCCGAGAAATCTACCTGGAGGATCCACCTACCTATCAAACCAAAGACACTCCCACAGAGGGGATCAATCAGACTTGGACCGCACCCAAAAAGGGTGCAAAGCTCTCTGAAGAAAGGGTAAAACAGCAACTCAAGGATTTTTAGACCAGCGTCGAGGACCAACTACTTGAATGCCTAGAACGAACCCCATTGTAACTACTGTAGAGGAAAAGTCAATTTTAATACCTCTACAAGTATCTGCAATGGGGGGAGTTCATGTCGGACAAACTACCGCCTTGATTGACTGTGGAGCAACATCTTGCTTCATGGATGAGACCTACACATGAAGAAACCGATTCCCTTTCTTTCGACTTGCTGAACCTCGAGAAGCATACAATGCAGACGGAACCATTAACAGATCCGGAACCATCTGCTATCGCACCCGAGTAACCATCTACATCCAAGGAATTCCCCAAAACCAAGACTTCTTCATCGTCCGATGCAGAAAGCAGAACATGATCTTAGGGATGACCTGGCTGACCGAAGTCAACCCCCTCATTGATTGGGCTTCGGGAACTGTGGAGATTGAAGGAAATCCCCATCTCCCTTCCTGACGACAACCAATACATCAGAGATACCTGTTGCGAGCCATGGGACTCGACATGGATGATTGCATCGAGCGACACATCTACAAAAGGAAAGGACTCGGAGAATATCTCCCTAAGAAAGAATGGATTTGACAAACTACTCTCTCTACCCAACTAGCATAGGAGGCTGGAGTCAGGAAAACCAAACTAACTAAAGAATACGAACATTACAAGAAGGTCTTCGAAGAACCCTCTAATGAATTACCTCCTAAAAGAGCCTTCAACCATAAAATCAAACTCAACAAGGAGTTCATACCCAAAAGAGGGAAAGCCTATCAGTTAAATCCTGCAGAACAAGAAGCATGTAAAAAGTTCATCGAGGAACATCTTGCCTCAGGAAAAATAGAGCCGTCCAAATCTCCACAAGTGTCTCCTGTTACGCTTACTGCGAGCCGATGCCCTAGCGAAGTTAGTCGCAACCGTACGAGTATGAGAGAGACGAAGTGAGCAGTAATACAACCTTGTACTGTGAGCCAACCGGCCCAGCGGAGTACCGTCCCTTGTGTATAAGAGGTTGAGTACGAACGTGCAAGACCAATGAAGAGTCTTGAAGGTACAAGCGCCAACTAAGGCCTCAAAGAGCTTGAAGACGAGGGTCGTGAAATAGAGGCGAAGTCGTAGAGTGGACGAAACTCTAGAGGGTTCCCTCTACCAGTACACCAGTAGACAAGGATAGGATTGCGAGTAAAGGGGCACCGAAGTGCAGTAGTGATACAGGCAGGTATCCGTGGCGTAGAACTAGCTTAGAGCTACCAAGGAACAAAGGTAACTCTATATATACTATCCTGAATGGTGCACGGACCATCAGGGCAAAGGGTGATCCACCATAGGATCAAATAGGCTTCCCATAAGGGGAAGGAACGAAAGGATCAAAAGGGGTCCTATTGTCAAGAAGAGCGGAAGTGGATCAACGGGATCAAACAGGATCAAAAGAAGACGTGCCCGATATGGCTATAGGGTCCATAGGGCTGTACACTTGATGGAAGATCAAGAACGGGGTTCCATCGGAAGGAGGAAATAGGATCAAAGGGGATCCGCTGTCTCGGGGCGATGAGGATCAGTGCGAGAATCCACAGATGATCGGAAACGCATCTAGTGCCATAAGCGGACGGAGTTCCGCATGGCTATACATGGGCTACGGGTGAGCCCGGGTCGTGACAAGTCGTGTTCCTGCAACCGGCGAGAAACTGAATAACGAAGGGAAGGCGGAGGGTTCTGGGATTGACATGGAACGGGTGTCCGTCTTCAGGGTAGGTCTTGCTAGATGATCTGTGACTGAGATGTCTAGAGGAATGCTGATTGGTCATAAACGAGAGTATGGTGGCTCTGAGGATGTCCTATGATGAGGACGACGATGGTAGTACTCCCAGAGTACTGTACGTACGGTAAGACTTCTACCAGAGCCTTGAGGTAAACGTGATCCCTGTCCGTCGAGGAAAAAAAAAAAAGGTGAAGAAAAAGAATGAAATGATCCGGTCCAGTGGTACTGCCGGTGAACCGTGGATTTCTGTAACATCTCCCTTCTTCTTTGTCCAAAAGAAGGACGGAAAACTCCGCCCCTGCCAGGACTATCGATATCTAAATTCCCAAACAGTAAAGAACGCCTACCCCCTACCCCTCATAGGTGACCTCATCAATAAACTAAACGAATCGGAACTATTTACCAAAATGGACGTATGATGGGGATATAACAACATTCAGATCAATCCTGCGGATAAATGGAAAGCTGCCTTCATTACACGTTACAGGCTCTACCAACCTATGGTGATGTTCTTTGGAATGTGCAACTCTCTGGCAACTTTCCAGGCCTACATGAACGACACCTTTGCTGATATGATTGCCAAAGGATGGCTAGTCATTTACATGGACGACCTTCTCATCCACTCCAAGAATGACCCAAAACTACATGAGGAACGGACTAGGAGAGTATTAGCCCGAATGGAAGAACAGAAACTCTTCCTTAAACTGGAGAAATGCACTTTCGCCGCAAAAGAAGTTGAATACCTTGGCATGGTAGTAGGAAATGGGAAAGTCCAAATGGACAAAACCAAAGTAGACGCTATCCAAGACTGGAAAGCCCCCCAATCTGTGACAGCAGTCCAATCCTTTCTCTGGTTCTGTAACTTCTATCGAAAATCCATCCCAGGGTTTTCTGACATCGCCTGACCACTTAATGATCTCACCCGGTGGGAATGGACAACTGTCCATCAAAAAGCCTTTGAAAAACTCCAGGACACCTTCTTACAATGGCCTGTTCTCACTATGCCAGATACAGTAAAACCCTTCACCCTCATGACTGATGCCTCCCTCGTAGCTACTGGAGCCATCTTAATGCAGAAGGATGACAATGGAGATCTCCACCCATGCTCCTATCCATCCAAAACCCTTTCTGAGGCAGAAAGGAACTATGACATCTATGGCAGGGAACTTCTCGCTGTTATCCACGCCCTGGAGGAATGGAGACATTACTTAACAGGCACTGAACATGTGGTTACCGTTCTAACTGATCACAAAAACCTTACCTATTTTCGACAACCACAGAACTTATCCCGTTGCCATGCCAGATGGCAACTCTTCCTGCAAGAATATAATCTGGCTTTCCAACACTGCCCTGGATCCCAAATGGGCCCCGCAGATGCACTCTCATGACCTGAGGGAGTAAGCATGCAGTCGGACAATGTAGAAAAGGTGCTCCTTCCGGAACAACTATTCATTTGCACTATTGATGCCGAACTATGTACGATCAAAACTCCTCGTATCCACCCCATCCGATCCACTAGTCCTTGAACAGCTGAAACTTCTCAGCACGGACCACGATAAGGTCCTACCTACATGATTCAACAACCCTATGGACTGGGCTTACACCGATGGTGTCCTTTACTACAAAGGACGAACATATGTACCTGACATCCTTCTTCGCCGCCAGCTGGTGGAAGAATGCCATTCCTCCCCACTCAGCGGCCACAACGGATATTTCCGCACCATTACCTCCTTGGAGAAAGACTATTGGTGGCCAGGAATGACAACCTTCATCCAAAAATATATCTCAGGCTGTGCCACCTGTCAGGCAAACAAAGTTCAAACCCATCCCACTATCCCGGCTCTTTC
>JBBPJL010000461.1:0-17488 GCA_038088675.1 Xanthoconium separans | reverse complement strand
GATCGCCCATCCCCACGCCTGTCACCTACCTCTCTCCCCATGACAGCGATTACCAAAGTCCTCAGGACTTTGTCAAACTCTTTGAATGTGCGTATTTCCACTCCATCTAGACTCTTCACCGTACCGTTGAACTGTTTCTAGGGACTGGAACAATCGATTACGTTCCGCTGTTGAGCATCAGTGCAGGTCAACACCCTTGTTGACTATCCGATGAATTCTGTTCCTGATATCCGCGCAGCGCTTGATTTCAGGGAGTGGTTGGGTGGAGAGTACAAGATTAACGCGTATACCCACGCACTCGCAATCGCAGGAGGCAAACACCTAGCAGAACGTCTCCGTACCAGCGTCATGGATCCAGATGGCGAATTTACATTGAATATGGTCAGTCAACGACGACTCAAACCGTGGTCCTCATCTGATGCGTTCATATAGGTCAATGTCGAACTGCCTCTTTCTGGCGACATTGAATCGACCGACGAGATCCACCAGATGTTTCTCGATACCTCGATACTCCAATGGCAGACTTCTGGCGCAGTGTTCAAGCACAACGGGAAGTGGTGGGTTAGATGCTCCGCGCAAATCTGGAACGAGGTTTGTCACCCATCGGCCATTCTTCTTTTGCCCTATTGATAATGCGTGTCAGATATCCGACTTTGATGTTCTTGCAAATGCCTTGAAGGACTTTTGTTCCAAAGTGAAGGATCACGTAGAACATCAAAAAAACTGACACATTCGCTATTGTTGCCGGCCTTGTGGAAAGATTGGGAATTTAGAAGAAGGTTCGATTGGCTGTAGAATATAGAACGAAATGCCATATTGCCGACAACCCAAAGCCCAGGTGCCCGGAACAACAGCAGCCGGGAATGTGCGAGTTGCTGGTTCTCAGCTCCGGACCCTTCCTGACATTCGATCGTCAAGTCGAATCGTTCAGCGAGAGTGTTATGGTCCCAGAGAATGCCGCAAACGCGGACGTGGAGGCACTTTACAAGACGACACCACCGCCATTTGGCCATGCATTACGCAAGTTTTTCAAATTCGACGCGAAATACACTAACTTGAACAATGGTAGGTCTACCCCACATGTAAGTCCCTACCAACTCCCAAGCGTTTGACATCCACCAGGCTCTTACGGTGCTCTCCCGACGCCTGTTCGAAAGTATTGTGACGATCTCACGACGCACATCGAGGGGAATCCAGACAAATTTTACCGTCTAATCGCTCCCAGACGGCTGCGAGAAGCTCGGGAACGCATCGCCAATATGATCCGTGCGCAACCGAACGAGTGTGTTCTTGTGATTAATGCGTCCATGGGGATGACCACCATCCTGCGCAACTTGAAGTGGTCCCGCAAGACATCGTCGTAAAGAGTAGGTGTCGGTCGGATGTCGATTTTTAACGCGTGTGTTGACTAGGCAGTTTTTCTCAGCATCGATCACCTACGGTGCCGTCGGACAGCTCATAAAGTACCTTGGCGACATCCCCCCACACCCGACCGTATCCACCTTTGAACTCCTTTTCCCTACCAGCCACGACGATATCATACGGGATTTTCGCGCTTATGTCCACAAGCTAGTGTCAGAAAAACACCAACACGGAAAGATCGTCGCGGTGATCGATACCATTGCGTCCAATCCAGGTGTGTATCTGCCTTGGAAATAAATGGTGTCGGTTTGCAAAGAGATGGGCATCTGGACGGTGGTCGACGCTGCACATTCCATCGGCCAGGAATTGGACATTGATCTGTCCGCCGTTCAACCAGATTTCTGGGTTTCTGTGAGGGTTGGCTTGACGTCCTGCCATGATTCTGGACTGAACGGTTGGGATAGAACTGCCACAAGTGGCTGTTTGCTAAACGGGGGTGTGCTGTCCTTTATGTCCCTACAAGGTTCCTATTCCGCTCTTGCACTGATCTGGGAGCGATGACAATCCTTGACCTAGAAATCAACACCTCATAAAGTCTCCGATACCGACACCCGAGGTATACGCCTCATCACGAGACACCGGTTTCAGCGGGCGGAAGAACTTTGTGGAGCTTTTCGAGTGTATGTCATAGATCTGATCCGGGCGCACTGATGTGGATTGTCCGCAAGGGACGTCGACCGTGGATTGGGTTCCCTGGTTGAGTGTCACGCCTGGTAAGGTGTTTCATTCTCAGGAACCTGACGATGACCGATGGCGGCTAATACAGCACTCGAGTTTCGAGAATGGCTCGGTGGCGAGCAGCGTATCAACGAGCATACGCACAGGTTGGCGATGGCAGGCGGTAAGAGACTCGCAAAATTGCTCAACACGAGCGTGATGGACCCGGATGGAGAATGTACGCTCTCTATGGTAAGTGGTCCTGCCTGTTGAGATTTCCATGTCAGTGTATCCAGTACAAAGGTCAATGTTGCACTGCCAATTCCGAGAGAGATTCAACTCACCGCAGAGCTCAAGCGTTTGTTCCAACATACGATTTTGTTGCAGTGGAATACGTATGCAGCACCTTTCTACCACAACGGGCGGTGGTGGGCTAGGTGTAGCGCACAGATCTGGAATGAGGTAGGTTGAATGTTCAGCCGGCAAGAACTGACCGGATCTGAGCTAACCTTCAGCTGAATGACTTTGACCTAATGGCCGAGGCATTGAATGGCGTCAGCATGGTTCTGATAGCCCACGCAGAGAAGCTGATTACCACCAAAGGTGACCAATGGCTTTTCACATCAACAAACATTCTAAATTTTTGGTTGGTTGCGAGCGCTGTTCAGAGCTAGAGTTGAAGATCACCTTGACCTCGTCGAATGCTTGAAAAAGACCCTGTAAGAAAAAAGGAAGTGGTAGTTAAGGTGGCTCTCTCACACCGATCAGGGAATCTTTCAAGTTTGATACTCGTGCGCGACCCTCACAAGGTTCAAAGTAGTCACAGCACGTTCTCTTAGTCAACACTTGTGTATCCATTGTCATGGCCGCAAATTACAGCTGCATGAGGATCCAGTCTACGCACTTCCCAGCTTGTACATCAGTGCGGACTCGGTATAAGCTTTGCAGGTCATACTTTGCATATCATAAGAGAGTAGGCTGAACGTATGCTATGGAAATGGAGCTAAAATGGATGCTAATACTACCGTGTACAAAATCCAGAAGGCGATGTGGAAAATATCAAGCAGGTTGAACATAATTATTATATTGCATTTTGGACTTTTTTGTGAATAACGAAAAGCTGTAACGGAACATGTCAACTTATGACGAAACTGACAAAGATGAGAAATAAAAGTGCGCCTGCGATTCAATACAAAGGGTCGATATCCATTGATGAGAGCCGCGCGTTCAATTCTCTCAACGATCGTTTGCTCATCCTCTGACGTTGCTTTGTCTTTGAGCTCGATCGCGTTATTTTGGCACACGACCAAACGTTCGGGGGCAGCGGCGAAGGTTGATGTGACGATGGTTTGCAAACGCGCGCTTCGGCGCGAGATAAGGGGTGAAAGACGTTCTTAAAAGAATGGCGTGCGCGAGTTGCGCGAGTGAGAGTCCGAGGTTCGTCTGATACTAGAGATGTGGTCGATCTTTGCTTCTTGCGGGTGAATTCGTGATGCCTTCTGCTTAGCCATACCTGCGATAACTGAAATTGAGGGATAAGCAGCGTGTCAGAAACCGACCTTCTCACCTGAGGCTTCTTCATATTGTTAATCCGACGAATCAATGGGGTGTATGCCCTAGGTTCGGATGACAGAAATGGTTTCTACGCTTCCTGGTCAGCATATACGGTGGAAAGACGAAATGTTGTCAACGTGCCCTGAGATTGTCACGCTGCGTAGAGTCAACCTGTCGTGGCTCATGGACGCCAGAAGGAGGTCCCCACGAGACTTCGGAGTCTGACGCGGACGATCCACAGGATATATCAGAACTTGTAGGACTACGAATTGCAACGACATGTGAGTTCTGGGCCAACAAGATCAGGGGAGCGTGTAGAACAGTATAATTTGCAGCAACCCACCCTCAAATCTTCATATTGTGGTACTCGACGAAGCCGATGGAGGGCGGTGGGTGAGAATTGGTGATCGTCTTCTGCATCCACGCTCGTTGCCAAAGAAGTATCGACAGGGGACGCGTTGGTCCCTGAACTTGCTGGGCTGACACCGTGCGCCGTAGTGTCCGAGAGCGTGTCAGCGGAAAAGTAAACGGTGAACCCAGTATCACTGTCTGACTGAGAGACAAATGAGCGAAATGTGGCCAGCTCTTTGTGATCGAAGTTCAATGCTCCAACGAGCACCTCGGCACTCCCGTCTTCTTCCTCGATCGCGGCGAGGAGTGCAGTGGTGAGTATGTCAAGAGGAGACTGTGGCTCCACGAAAAGTTGCGCGGTTGGCGACCAGGGGGTGCAAACGATAGAGAGGAAATCTTGAGGTTGCCGGTCGACTGCGGGCTCGACGTGAGCGGTAGGAGTTGTGATGGCGGGCAACCTGTTGTGCCAAGGAGGGGTGAAGTTGCACGCGGAGACCATCTGGGCGTTTGCCTTGGCATGGGCAAGGATGGGCGGAGGAGTCAGGGGGGTTGGATGGTGATTCGTGACAGTGGGAGTAGGAGTGGAATGATCGACGCATGTAACGGTCTGGGGGTCGCGACTTGTCGGCTTGAATAACTTGACGATATTGTTCTTCGCCGCTTTGACCTTGGAAAGAATATTTTTCTGTTTCGCCGCACGGTTCTCAATGCACACGTCCAAAAGCGACGAGGATTGATCTGTCTGTTGAAGAACCAAAGTCATTTGTCGATAGTTCGCTTGGACGAACCTGCTTACCGTCCTCTCAGTGATATCTGTACCAAATTTGTTGTGCGAGTAAATGTCGACGTCTGTGGAAGAAAGGCACTCTCGAGGACGAACACCTTGACCATTCTTGTGCTTGTAGAAGGACTTGATTGCGGACTTGAAGGGGTTGACGATGTTGAGAGTCATGATGACGACGTACGACGATGAGGTTAAGCCGACAGGGCAACGAAGCGCGGGGAAGGTCTGTCTTTATAGACGAAGACATTAGGGTTCAGCCTGAAAATCGTACTGTCGACTGTCAGCCGCATCTAAAACCCCGGACGATCGATCCAGATTGATTATTAGGACTGGTTGTAGACGTACCGGATACTGGCTTACCATTGTAAACAGCCTAAGACGTCCTACAGCCTTGTAGTGATGATCCTGGTAATAAGGGAAGGGCTACCAAAAGCGGAAATGATAAGATCCGTTTGCTTTCTTCCGTCATGTCTCCCTGTGGAAATCCAACCACCGACGAGGATGGACTCATGCCTCGTAAGCCTTGGCTACAAAATGACCCAGAATTTCTGAAATAATTTTCTTAGGGCGTCTCAGGTTCAACAAAGCGAAAGATTGTATAAAATGCAAGGTGAATCCGGGAAAAATCGTAATCCGACATGCAGTATACTGCAAGTAAGCAACATATTGCCTTTTCCTTCCGATAGCCAGGATTCCATCGCATCTCCAGAGAGTGTTTCGTTCCTCTTGTCACCTTGAAGTTTCGAAGGTCCCTGGAGCCCTTCGTAAACGCAAGTGCTGGGACATCAAAGCGACCGAAACTCAAGGCCTCAGGATCCCTGGTACTTGGATTCTCTGGTGGCCTAGGTTCATCGATCCTTCTCGACGTTGTTCACAAAACGTATTTCGCTACTAATTCGTCCGTGAATGGCGAGCTTCGAGGAGGTACCAACCATCCACGGAGTTCGAACGTGTGGACATCATGTGCGGCATGCTACGTGGAAGTATGTAGCGCCTTTCCTGAGGTACGAAACTCTCCTTCGCTAGAGTGGCTATACCTGAAAACATCAGACGCGCGATAGAACAAATGAGATCTTGAAAGCACTTGCACATTATCCAAAAATTGACTTCATCCCGCTTCGCCTCGAATATGCTTTTGATGATTCATGGTGGAATTCAGTCACGACAACAGATCAAAGTCGGCCACAACTTGGGATCGAACTAGGCAAGGATGGCTTGTATACCGAAGGTAAACTTGATAACATGTTCCCTGGATTCCGTGGCGATGATTGCCTTCCATAGCTTTACGCCGCGCCCCATTCCATAACCTTTCTCCCATCGATGCCCTACGCACATATCTTGCGTCCCTCCCCACTCAGACGGCCATCTCGAGTGCTATCAGAGTCCTGGTTCGCCTCTTGCTGTTGTATACCGCCCGGTCTCGTCGAGCATCGCATTTATTGCTCGGAACATCGCTTACTACTCTTTCCATTTCCTTGATATCCTCCATCTCGCAGGGAGGAGGTCATTCGATACCAGAAGAGTTCCAAGAAGAATGGTATAATGGTATACCGACACCGAGCAAGGACGCCGATGTCATACGGATAGTTCGGCCACTCAGAGACGTGACCATGAAGGAATGTTCAATGTTCGCGTGGTGGAATTCAATCCATGTTGTTGGCAGAGATAAGCAAACACGCGCTATTGCCGGTATTCCTGGTTTAACAAAAAGTATCTTGTGTATGGCGGTTGCGAGTTCCATGTCTGATCGAACTTCCGTGCAGATTTTATCGTGGGTTTGGAAAAAAACTATCCGTCGACTGTTTCTACGATTGCGCGTACTTGCGCTAAACTAGAGCCTGGAAGTGCTTCTCTTGGCCAGTGCATACTCTGTCAACGGTGGGTAGGCCCCATGACAAGGTGAACAGATGACTGAAAATACACAGAGCCATCCAAGAGGGGTTAGATGATTGGAAAGGTCAGATCTCGATATGGTCGTACTCTGATGGAAAACTTGGCCCGGATCTCGTTCATTTACCAGTGACAGCGCCACCGAACAGCTGCGACCTTTCAACCTTGTCCGACCGACCTTCAATTTCTACGCAACTCTGCTACTCCTGCCGGACCACCCTTACTAGTAGAGGCAGCCGGGCCTCTAAGCCCGCGCAACCAGTTATGCACTCCATTCATTCACCATTGTCCGCTCCTTTACCGCTGTGGGCCGCTGCGACCTGTGCACAACTTCGTACACAAGACAAACAGCCAATGAAATCGGAGAATAGAGAGCTTTGGGTTGGAAAATCGCTTGACGAGGCAGCTCGGCGAAACGAGATTGCTGACTTCTTGCTATGAAAATAGACGTCGTATAAGTATTGCTAGTAGTGAACCCACCCGCAGAGGAGATATTCGAATGTGCTTCTCAGGCTGTATAAATTTTTTTGAAAGGCACCAATCCTCGTCCCTTGCTATAGCCGACGACTACAAATATCGTGTTTGCCCGCAACAGTCCGCATCACAGCACTCGCCAGGTTTCTCCGAGTCGTCACCAGGCGGCGAACACACGATGTTCGGAGAAGAGTTACCAGAGCTTCACCGCGCCGAGGAGCATCACGGTAACTTGACACAGGCCTTCCAAGCAAGGAAGAACATCCTGCTCAAATCGCACGGAAGACCTCCCTGGTGATTTCGGAGCGCTGATATCCTCAACTAGTCTCTCACAAGCACTCCTCGTAAGGTACGGCGAAGACGGCCTCCCTGTTTGCGATGCCTTCGTCATCGGGATAGCAGGTGGGCATGGACCTACCGTATCTCGTTCTGCTGAACACGCCTCTCTCTGCTGCAGGAGGCTCGGCAAGTGGGAAGGTGAGGTGTACTTACACCTTATGGCAGAACGGCAGTAACTTGCTTCCTAGACTCATGTGGCCAGACAAATCGTGAAGTCACTAGGCTCAGTGCCAACCGTCGTGATTCTGTCACAAGTGTGCACTCTCTGCTGGATCGCTATCATACATTCATCATTCTACAGGATAGTTTTTATAAATATCACACCGAGGAAGAAATTGCGCTTGCTCACGCGAATAGATTCGATTTCGACCACCCTGACGCTCTCGACATGCCCATGTTTGCAGCAGTACGTAACTCGGATCCCCCACATGTATATATAGTTGATAAGCCCTCGTAGTGTGTTGCGGACCTGAAGGCGTGCAAACAGACTAATATACCAGTATACTCGTTTGCGGAACATCAACGACTCGACGAGACAAAATATCTCTATGGTGCTGCCGTAATAATTGGTACAATGCCTGTTCTCGACCTATACCGACCTCACCGTTACTTCAGCCGAAGGTATCATGACTTTGCACGATCCAAACTTGCGCGCTCTGTACGACCTCAAGGTAATGTTTCGATTCTTTGTACCTGAGTTACTCCCTGATGTCGTCTAGGTATTCGTTCAGTGTGACTCGGATCTGATGCTTGCACGACGCATTCAACGAGACGTCAAAGAACGCGGCAGGAGTGTGGAAGGTGTAATTGAACAGTTGGTCTCTCGAGTATTCTCACTTTGATAAGATATTCACCTGCATTGCAGATACCTTCGCTATGTCAAACCAGCCTATGATAACTTCGTTCTCCCAACATCCCGATACGCGGATATAGTAAGTCCTTTGATGTTTCTCGCGACCCCTGACATTATATTGGTTCAGGTCGTTCCCGGTTTCAACAATTCAGTTGCCATCGATCTCATCTCCACGCATGTTCGGCGACAGATGAATGATCGAGCACGGCATTTCCGCAAGAACATGGCTTGTACAAGTATTGGCAGGTGCCTCAAACCTAATGATAACCACAAGGAATGGAATGTCATCGTCTTACCACAGACACCCCAGCTTAAGGTCAGCCTAGCATAATTCCGTATATTCTGTGTCGTAGACGTTCTTTAGGGCATCTATACCATCTTGCGGGACGAGAAGACCCCCCGGCAGGATTTCATATTTTTCGTAGATAGACTCGCTACTTATCTGGTAGAGATGGCTATGGAACTCCTTCCATACAGAGCCAAGATTGTTACGACTCCAACGGAAGCGGAATATTCTGGAAAAGAACCCGATGTCAAGGTATGTTCATTGTGACCATTGAAGCGCTATGACTCATCTGACTCCTAGTATACATGTGGTGTTTCTATCATCCGATCGTACGTTGGTTGGCTTTTTCCATGAACCTAATTCAGGCTTTCTCAGGGGGGGTCCGCTTGAGAAGGGCCTCCAACGAGTTCTGAGTGATGTGGCTATTGGTTCATTGCTGGTACAGTCGGACGCGATCACAGGAGAGCCTCTGCTCTTACATGTCATGCTTCCCAAGTGTATCCGCCTGCGACATCTGGCCGTCGACACCTGGGTGTTCCTACTAGATGCTCAGGCAAGTAATCCCAGTCTTGGCCACGCGTTCACCCAAGGTTGACGTGACATAAGATTGGCACAGGCGCATCGGCATTTATGGCCATACGCACGCTCCTGGATCACGGTGTCCAGCAGGATCATGTCATCTTCGTTACGTTCCTGGTGGCTCATAGTGGTGGTCTATCAGTCCTTCACAAGGCTTTCCCGAAAGTGAGGATAGTTTGTGGTGCTGTCGATGAAGGTTTGCGAGAAGCCTGGCTTGAACATTACCATTCGGAAGGAGAAGGCCATCATGATGGGGACGGGAGGAAAGTCTGGATCATGGAACCCGGCATGGGCCATATCGGTACGACCTGTGCTTGATGTGGGCTTTCTCTCATTCCTAATCGCTGTCGATATTTAGGAGACCGGTATTACTTATAGCGGATCTTACGCTCAGAAACATATCATGACATTCATCTACTAGACTGGCACATCTTGATGATATATGGTTGTAAAGGAAAGTGATCTTCGAAAGAATGGTTGATGGAATGTGCAATATTGTGAAGTGTGTGCAAAGATGAGATGCCCATAAATGTGGTGGTGGTCGGTTATGTAGGCGTGCGCAAGTTCAGCCGTCCATTGCTACACTAACCGTGCAGACGGCAATATCAGTTGGTTGTCCTGACGAGACAGTTCGTCAGCACTGAGGTAACCCCAGTCCGATTTGATCAAAAATACCTGGATAATACCAGAATGTAACCGCAATGATCACATACAACGCTTCTCCAATATGAGATATGGCAGGACACGGATACAGAAGGAACTCAACATATTAGGATTGCGCCGTCGAGCCAATTAGACTTGGCGTCCGCAACGACATGGCTCATTGTTTGTACTAGATCTCTGCATCAGTACGGGTTTTTACGTTGCGAAGATTACTTGCCAGAAATGTAGAGTACCTGGCAAAAGTTAATAAGCTTGTGAACAATTGTTTGTGTAGATGGAGGTAACTTACGATCGACTCGAATGGATCAAGAAGAAGTGTCAATGGCTTGTCCAATGCCCATCCAAGGGACACCATGAAACTTTGCAATCCACGCCATCAACCAAGAACCAATTGGCTAGACACGGACGACTCACGGAATGATGAGTAGCGTAATTTGCTTGAATGAAAAGAGTCATTTAAAAGGTCAAACTTGAAAACACAATAACGTACTATTGCAGACCCAACAGCAACACTGATACTTAATCCGAGCTGATCTTTCACGGAGACATTCATTGCAGTGACACATTCTGATTTGGAGGTTTCCTAAGAATTAGAATTGGCAAAAAAAGGGTGCTCAGCTGACCTGCGATGGAGTTAACTACTGGGAGCAAAATTAAGCCAATCCATTGCTTGCTGATGGACATAGCTATCCCGTCCATGCTCTCTACAAGCTTCTCTGCGTTGAAGGTCACTAGCTGGAGCGTATTTTAGCTATGTGCATGTTGAATCAAACGCAACTGACAATAGTCACTGTGATCAACAGAAGCAAAGTCAAAGTCAAACTCAGTCTAGGCTCTTTGAATGACTTGGTTGAAAGCGTGGATTCTTGACCGGGTGACGGAGGCACAGCGAGGTCCATAGGCACTGGTAAATTGCGCAGTGTGTCCTCAGTTACGGTAGAAGCCTCGTCCTGAGATGGCCACCGTGACCTTGGAAGAGACAGCTCAGAGGCCCCAGATGAGGGTTCCATCTCGTGATCTTTCAAGGTTTCCGTCACTAGCCGAATAGTGGGATGCGCATCAATGATCTTCTCGGTATTGGCTTGGAGGTCCAACGAAGGAGCCGTGAGAGTCACCTCAGATTGTGAACGAAGACTGTATTGTCCGCCAGACGTCCCGAGAAGCGTACCCGCTGTTAAGGAAGACCTCCGACGCACAGAATCAGATTCGGACTTGGACGTCTTCAAAATCTCCCCGCTGAAAATGCGGTTTTCTGAGATGAAACGAGGGTATGCGGGAATTTTGACAGATAGCCTGTTGCTCTTGTGCTTCGTGTCTTTATAGAGATGTCGATGGGACCAAAACTGAAAAAGGAGATAAAAGACATAGACTGTATCAAGGTATGAGGGAATAAAGTTCATGAGCGGCACACTGCACTTACTAAAGAGGAGAACAATAGACACCTATCAAACAACTGTATAAGACGGTGCTCGAAATAAGTGAAATACCCACGCCGTGGCTCATTTTCAGTATAGCTTTCCTCTGTTCTGCAGCACTTGACTCATGGGCACCACTGAGTGCAAAGTGGTATGCCGCCGGGAGAAGGAGTGCACCGACACTGATGCTCAGCAGTGAAGAATGAATTTGACTTGCAGCTGATGTGGTGCTTAGCGATTATTATATCAGTGCGACAATGTGGCTCACTCTGATCGAATCCTTGTTCCGAGAATCGCAATCCACCGGCAAAAAAGCACATCCCGAGGACCAGTACTAGTGTATGAGATCAGTTCTCCACCACAAGAAGGAACGAAGGAACACACAGAGTTTACTCAACATCGAACCGATAACTGCCACCCGGAAGGTGAGGAGTGAGCGAGTTCAAAGAAAATATCACTAACGCGAAGACTGGACTACACGGAGTTCACATTTTCTCAATGCAATTATCTGAGAATACAAGTCAACCCAGCGTTTCAATTTGTCACGTTGACAATCCAAATACCAACCGCGATTACTAGTTCAACACTGGGACGAAGTTGGTTAATCGATTGTATTATATGAAGTCAGGGAACATACATATTGCTCTTAAGTTTCAAAGGACAGCAAGTTAGCGCCAACCAGAATATCATATGTCCCACGTACCATGCTAGCATTAAGAAGCCCAGTCTTTGCTCCGCCAAATCTGATGGCTAACTCTCGAGTGGAAAGGTCGTGAAGCTATCCCAGGTGAACGACACGAAGGACCACCGTAACGAAAAGCAAACCTTCACGAGGGGGATCATTGAGAGAACACAGACTATGGGCCTTGATGAGATCAAATTTTGATGTCCAAGAGCATGCATGGCTCACAAATGAAGACCACTTTATGATGTTTCCTCGCGACGGAATCGAGAATCCACTGTATTATGGATTTGTATCGCGCATCCATTACTTTGGATAGACTTACTGAGACGGGTATGAGTAGAAGCAAGACATTCAGCCCTGCAGGAACATGAGAACGACGAACTCAGATGACGGTCAAAAGAGTGAGTCTTACAAGAGCAGCATATAAGTTTCCAACCCTCCCACACCCGCATCCCGGGCTTCTTTCCATTGCTTGCGACACTTGCCGAATCAAGTCCTTGTTGATCCATCGGAATGGCAGGTAGCAAAGGATAATTCCATCTGAAGGGCGACTCGTTAAACTCGCGATGGTGAGGGCCGCTATCGGAGTGCGGTTGAACCAAGTTGACAGTCGAAGAACATGATATGGATGAAAGTCGGTAATCTGATCGAGTTGGTGAGTCAAGTGGACTCGTATGTCCTGTGTCGGACTGAGGAGGACCAGTAGTCTGTGGGGAACTGCTCTCGTTTGTTGAATCTGGGGAGCCTGAACGCGGCGGGTTCCCGGTTGTTGGCATTGAGCCTGAGCAAATGCAGCAGGTCTGTAGCTGAAGGAAGGCGAATAAAAGAGGGCGGGTAGAAAATAAATAAGCTGTTATAGTACAATCTGTATCACTGGACGTTCGTAAACGCATGCCAAATATGGTAAACGTATTCAAGGCTTCGGAGATTCGGCAGAGTGAGCGAACTTTGTGGTTTGCCTGAACGTGCGCTCTTACTTTAGGTACCGGAGGAGAGGTCGCACAGAATACGAGGAAATCACGTTTTGGGTCGATTTCCGAGTACTAATGAGATCGACAAAAGTCGTCGTAACTAGACCACCGTGTTTTGGGCAACTTTAGGACGGTAATTAGAGATTGGATGCATTGGATGCTCCAACTTGGGGGTTACTGATCAGGGAAGGGGTTAGTTGTCACCGTCTGGCAGTTTTTTTGTCCAGCTATCCAAACTCGAACTCGCAAAAGGTTAAATACCTTCAGAGACGTTGGTCGTCGATCACTGGCAAGACAGTCGAGGACCCCGTAAACTCAGTCCATGTCACATGTGACAAGACAGGTTCCGAGTCACGCCTGACCCGGTTTGTACCACATCGTCCTTCATCATGCTCAGCACCGCTCTCCGCGCCGCCCGTCCAGCTGTCCTCCGCGCTGCCCGTCCAGCCAATTCTACCGCACTTCGTGCGGTTTCCACCACTGGTGCTCGTCGTTCGGGAGCCCCTCCTCCCCAACTCTATGGTTCAGGTGGAAAAACTGGCGAAATCCCTACCGATGAACAACAAGCTACTGGTCTGGAGCGTTTCCAGCTCCTGGGTGAGATGTCGGGTTATGAAGCCTTTGACTTGCAACCTCTCGACGCGAGTCGCGTAGGCACTCTTCAAGACCCTATCAAAGTTTACTCTCTGGTGAGTACTCGAATCCATAGTCTTGCGTCGCGCCTGTACGACGTCTAACGCGCTTCTTCAGGACACAGAACGTATCGTTGGTTGCACCGGTTCTCCCGCAGAGTCGCATGAACTTCACTGGTTCAATCTTCGCCAGGACAAAATCCGCCGCTGCCCCGAATGCGGCTCTGGTAGGCTTTCATTGTCATCTACGTGTCGTTGTGCGGCTCACTTTGCTTTAGCGTACAAACTTGATTACCATGGTGCCGAGCACCATGACACGCACCACCACTGAAGTAAAAGACACACATGGGCACCCTGTATAGAGCCATCATAGTACTGTGTAATACCGAAGTACTCGAAAGCCGATTTCTTTCTTTTTGCTCAGTGTGGATAGGTTTATTCCAAGTGGTTCCTAGTTTGAAAGCACTGCTACAAGTTCGTAGATCAAGAAATGTGGCCGAAAGTCCTCAACTGTCCAGTTTGATACACGTCATTGTTGATTGTCTTGACACAAGTCCAACTTTGAAATCGATTACTTATGCTGCCGTCTGCAGTAAATGCAGAAGTCTTTCTTTGCCCAAGCCTTCATGACGAGGCGTGATCTTGCAAGAAAACCTGGGACGTCTATGGATATTATTTAGTGCAGGAGAATAAAACTTTGAAGGCCGTGGAGCGGCCCACCTAGTGACGCCTTCGGTCCATTCCACGTTTTCGCCTTTCTCTCCCAGATCGGAAGTCGGTTCGAAGCGGAAAAGTGCCAGCATGTTCACGATGGCAGCCCAGAGTGAATTGTCCGCGACATAGCGCCCGACACTGAGAAGGCCCGGATCAAGTAGAGGAAGGTGTAGTCACAAACTATGCTTCTTTACCAAACTCGGCGACCGAAGCCAAAGGCAAACGAAGGTACCTCAGCTACATTCTCTGACGCCAGAAAACGCTCTGGCGAGAATTCATCGGGATTGGGGTAGTTCATAGGGTCTCTGGACATTGCCCTTTCGGAATAGCAACAGTTAGCACACATATGCTTGATGGTTTAGCTCAGCTGACCATGCATTCACCAAGATAGTTGCACCTTCAACGGAAAACCTGCGTAAGTCCACACGACAGTCGACGGAGCAAGGAAAGCAAACCCTTGGGAATGTAATGACCCTCATATACGTCATCGTTGACAGTTGCATGTGGAAGGCCTAGGCTTTGCAATGAGCATCGAGAGGTCAGTATTCGGGCGAGGTCTCAGAATTTACCCAAAGGTGCTCCAGGGTGCCATCTTAGAGTCTCTTTTATCACTGCATCAATATAAAGCAGAGAAGATCGATCTTCCCACTCAGGTAATCTGTTCAGATTCGGGCCGATCACCAAGTCGATCTCAGCCTGTGCACGTTTCTGCACTTTAGGGTACAGAACCATCGCCAGAATGAATATTAACAGTGCGGTAGATGTCTGGTGAAGACACTCAATAAGACGAGATCCGCAAGTAGAAAACGCAAAGCGTACCGTCTCTGTAGCAGCTTCATTCGGCGAATTTAATTAGACGCCGATGAGCGCATCTCAGCATCACGTACCAGCATAGGCACTTGCGCAAGCTTCCTTTGCTGCTTGTCTTGTCTGTGCGGTATCTTCTTCTGTTTCGCTAGTTTGTTGTATCCGGGTGAGGATATCAAAGAGCATAGAAGGACCTGCAGTTCCAGCTGCCTGTGTGTCATAGGTATTAGCAGGTGACCAGAAATTTTCAATCAATGGACGCTGACCATGTTCTCCACAACGTATTGGAATGGTGCGTCTACCCATTCCACAATGGATCGTTGCGAAATCAGTGCACTACGCCTCAGTCGCGCGCCTGGAAACCAAGCGGGGATATGTACGACTGTGTGATGTACGATATTTTAACCACTGATGCCTGACGGTTGAAGAAATACTGACGGAAGGGGAAAGCACTCAGTATGGCTGCTACCTCCGGTCTGACTTCCTTTACCGCAATTTCCACCGCTGTTTCGACGTGTCTGACAATAGGGTCGTCCATGGACGAGGGATTATAGTCATAAACAATCGACATGATTAACGAGGTGCTCATCCTGATATCACAAAGGTAATGAATTCTCCAAGCATTCGTCGACAGGAGACTCACCTTTGCAGGTGCTGCGCAAAATGTTCGGGTTTGGTCATTAGATTTATCATTAGCTCGTGCACCTTTTTCATCTGAGTTGGACGGAAAGTTGCTGCTGCATTCATGTTGAGAGATTGATGGAAAAGGCGCCGGTGAAGACGCCAACGATCGCCATAGGGAAGAAAGAGGGAAGAAAACTCGGTTCCAAAGCTGACGAGCGGTGATGACTTTCAGCGGACGGATGTTTAGGGGTTTGTTTGAGAAAGCTCACAGCTGGTTAATACGGTAGATGCTTGCAGGCCTGCTGGAGTAGTTATGGGAGCGACGATCAAGGAGATCGTGTGCTACCCTCTCAGAGTTTATCACGATGATATCTTGCCCTAGCAGCTGCGTGTAGAATAGTTCACCTGGGCAGATGATTGTCTTTCAATGGAGTTTATTATTAATGTGGATCACAAACCGTATTTTGCAGCCCAGATGGTGTATGTTTTCCAAGGATGTCGAGCGTCAATCCCAACAATGTTCCCCAACAAAGGGATAGGGCGAGGTCCTGGGGGGAGTTTTCTGAGGCTCTTCAGATATCCCGATATAAGAATGGTGATGAGCAGCACCACCGGAAGAAAGTGATAAATCATAGCAGACGCCAGGAATCGGTAACCAAGTGGGGGGGAGGTTTATAAGCACATTGCGGTACACCACATTACTTGTAGAATGATCGCAGATAAGCCTGAGGCAGTGCGTACATCGGAGAACCTCAGCGCGCAACAAGTTCCTCGCTATTCGGGATGAACTGCAGAAGTCCATAAAGATGACATAAAATAGTACTTGGGAAAGAGATAATTTGTTTTCATGACCCCTGTCAGAGCAAGAGATATGAGTTGGAAACTCACCTCGATCATGTCTCTCTGATGTCCGACATTAGGAATCGAGACTCTCGTCATCCGTGATGAAATGACATTCTTGGCGTCGTTATAAGGATATTCATAGTCCTGGCATGTACAGCGACAAATGTTGAGCAGTAAGGAATTAAGTCGTTCCTATCTGTGGGAGTAACTTGGGACCCTCATGTCGAAAATCCTGCCACGTCATATTAGTATCTCGACCAAGCTTCGAGTCAGAAATAACCCTACAAGTTCCGGTAGCTCAGCTGGAAAAGGTTGGAAATTCAGGGGAAGCGATCTCGCGGCGTAATGCAACCGCATTTGAAGACGGCTCTTTGTCTTCCGACTCTCGATGGAATCTAATATAAATCGGACCACCAGAGTTCTGGGAGATAGAGGGACGTATGCCTACATTTCTCGCAGATCACATACCTGAATCACCGAGAGCGCGCTACAGATGTTGAACGGAAATCATAATGGATTGTAGCAAGAATACCCGTTCGAATTGAAAAGAGACTGTAAATAGAAATGTTTCAGTAAAACGAAGGATGATACCTACACTGTACCATTTGAGTATGATCAAGCATTTGCTTGTGCTGGATCCGAACAGTGATCACTGTCAACCAACGAACACGTACCAATGCCGTAGTATCAGTTCCAGCTTTGGCTTCACATTCCCCGTCGTGTCAGCGAATACATAATGCGCGTAACGTCCAGCTTGAACGTGTCATGTTTATATTTTATCGCCTGTTCCATCGTTTTGTCCAAAGGTCTACTGACGCTCCCTCTGGCTCTCCAAAAGAACCATCCACTCCCGAATCACCCGCAGTCCTTGTGTGGTTCTTAATTTTCATCATCTCTCTCGTATTCCGCCCTGCCGCCGCACTCGTCATCCGCATTCTTTTTTTC
>JBBPJL010000460.1:0-17493 GCA_038088675.1 Xanthoconium separans | reverse complement strand
TAATCACTTTGGCGTCCGAAGCTGTAAAGATCAATCTCCGAGTCGCTCCCGAGTCGGGACCGATTTACAACCGGAAACTCGGAGCGATGAATGATTGAACCCCTCTGACAGCCTTCTAGCGCGTAGCCTAGCGGCTTCCATTGCTTATCAGGGACCCTGTACATGTACTACTACTCCATTGGCTCAGGACCATGCAGAATTTCCGCCGATTGTCGATGTCGAGACGTCCATATAAAAGCGTCGCTTTTCTCAGTTTCCCACTCGCAAATCTCACCACAGAATCGATATCTCACTGATGCGGTCTGTCTTGTCTCTTCCTCTTGTCTTCCTCCTTGTGACCGCCGCTGGCTTTGTTTCTGCCGTGGCTATCGGGACTCTCAATGACGCTACAGCTTCTTTGTCTTCCCCGAGTGCGGGTCCTGGGAGTGGTAATGATACTGCTCTCCTAGCCATCAATGATATCATCTCCAACGCGACCACGCATATGAATAGCCTCAACCAACAACTTTGTGTGTTTGTCATGCTGGTGTTCTCTTGCTTCCCTGACAATTATCCAGCCGCTACCACCTCTGGCGCGCCTAACATTGACGTCTTATCCGTCATCCTTGAAGGGTTTCAGAGCGTCATTTCGACCACTGTTGGACAACTGCAACCTATATCTAGCGTTGGGGAGGCTATTCGTAACATTGCATCCCTCCAGCCGACAGCCGACAAGCTGCTTGTCGTTCGTGACATGATAAAATCAAGTCTGTAGATTACTGAAAATATTTCTTTCGCCAGGAAATATTCCGTGCCTTGAGCGCACTGTTCGCTCTTGTTCTCTCTGGAGACAATTCTGTTGCAGGGAACGTCATCCCTTTGACGTATGGATGCCCTTCTCCGTTCTCCAGCCTATTTACTGAGCATGTTTTTGATGTTTAGGAACGTCCTTGGTTATATCCTGGGTCTTGTGCTACTTTTGCTTGAGAACCTGAAACTCTTGGGCCTGTTTGGTCCGGGCGGGCTTCTTGGTGCGCTTCTTGGCAGCTTACTAGGATCGTCTCGTCAAGCCGTAAGCTGCAGATCTTGTTGAAATAGTCGAGAAACATGTCGTGGGAGGTCTCAGGATAGTAACGATGTTATCAATGCATGGAATCAAACGTTTTGATCGACATATCACCCTTGCACTAGCAGGCCGCTTCCCTTTGTTGACAAGCCGCGGTGGGCTTTCATTTTTCCTGGGAGCTGCGCGCATCGCGTTACCACGGCTGTACTGGGCTGTCATCGCGCCGTTGGTACATGGATCCTGCCATGCACTACCGTGGTGCATACCATGACGCGGATAGTTCGTCCCCAACTGAGACAGCAGCCGCAAGTTGCCCGCTATGCCGATCTGCGATCGCGCGCCCAAACATCTGTGAGTCACCCGAGTAGCACATACAGTAGTACGACAAAGAGAGGCATCTCTTCTCGAGAATGAAAGCCTTTACGCCTAGCACCCGACCGAAGACGTCGCAAGTGACGTTCGATGGATGATTAGTAAACTGTGGAATCCAAGTACACGAAAAAAAACTCCCAGTCGATCGGCAACTCTGCCAGTGGACGACGTTTGAGGCGACCTCAGATCGCCACAGGCGTTGTTCAGTGGAGGTGTGTTGAGAGACGCTCAATTTAGCGGACTCGACGCTATCGAGCATCCAAACATGGACGGAGAAGGGACTGGAGATAGGCTGGATGGAGGCGAAGATCTGAACGAGCGCGATAGATTTCTTGATAGTCCCATGTCGGTAGTCGTCGACGATGGACATGCAACGTTCAATGCGCGCGGCTCCGGCGGCGGTCCCAACCTCTCAAGAGGCAGTTTGCAATGTTGGATCATGATTAGACATGAACGGAGTGACAAGAGAGAAGCGATGAGGTATAAATAATAGCACGACGGTGGAGTGCATATGTACAGGGCATCATACAAATTAGCTAACCCCAAGGCTGAGAACCGTTGAGTGCAACATCTAATCGACGGGGTAACGACATTACTCTGAGTTACGACCCCCCGACTCGGAAGCGGACCCGGACGCTCCAAGTTGTGAGTCCACGCGGACAGCAGAGACGGACGCAATGTATGCTTCCGCAGTTGCATCGTCGGAGCGGTCGGCATTGTAATATTTGGCGTGCAGCTTGTCGAGCATGGCCTTGGGGATACACTGACCGATCTCCTCTTCGACCTCCTCGATGACCTTTTGGGCGGCAAGCATCATCTTCGCTGCGTGTCGCTTGTGCTGCAACGCTGCGTGCCACATCCTAGCCTTTCTTTGTTTGTTGCTCATGGGGGGATGTGAGGAGTGTATCTGTTCGTGGTTTAGAATGTAACTTGGAAACAATACGAGATCAAATACCTTCCTTGCCGAGATGGTATATGGGGAAAAGCGACCACCTCCGAGATCTGAGCGCGAGGAGCTCAACTTCAAGCGACCGATCTCGCTGGCGAGAGAATCGCCTGAAGAAAGACCGTGATTTGACCCCACCGGCGTGTGCACAAAAGGTGTGGGTCGGGGTTGACTCGGATCTTCAGAGACACCGATGATATTGTCAATAGGCGATGTGGGACCAAGTTCCATGTTCATGACGGGGTGCGTAAGTAAGTAGTGAATGAACCAAGTAGACTTACACTTTCTTATATGACTATCGGAGTTCATAATAGTCTGTAACCGATCGGTTATGTAGAAGAACTTGAAGCCGGGCCGGGCCGGACGCTCGTCTTGGCCCAGATCAAGCGCACGGAAACTCCCATCCCAACCCACGGATTCGTGGTGCATCAACAACGCTACCAGCGAACGCCATGACGCCCCTCGCACGAAACGACCTCGATCAACTCGGACTCGCATCCGCCCTCGCGAAAGCACGCAAGAGCTATCAGGAAGGCGGGATCCCTATCGGCGCCGCGCTCGTCTATAACGGCGGTGCCAGCGGAGGCACGACAGCGGCAGTTCTCGGGAGCGCACATAACCAGCGGATTCAAAATGCGTCGCCGACGTTGCATGCCGAGATCGCGGCCCTCGAGGACGCAGGTCGCTTGAAAGCGGACGTGTATAGGAACGCGACCATGGTCAGTCAGTGCGATTTTCTTTCTCATACGTACATGTTGACGTGGGACGTGACTTGTCATAGTACACGACGTTGAGGTAACGAGGGGGTTCGCTCATGCGACGTTCAGACTGATGATGATGATCGACAGTCCCTGCATCATGTGCACCGGCGCCATCTTGCTTTACAAGATACCCCGCGTCGTGATCGGCGAAAACGTTAATTGGGTTGGCGGCGAGCACCTGCTCAAGCAGCACGGGGTCGAGGTCATCGTCCTGAACGACCCCGACTGTAAAGCCCTCATGAAGCGTTACATCGAAGAGAAACCAGAGGTGAGTAAAAAACAATCGTTCTGCCAGCGCATGTTGTACATTGCATACACTCTACGCTTCATGTAGGATTGGAATGAGGATATCGGGGAATGACAATAACAATGGTTCTAAATGTGGTCGTCTATATCGCTGGGGACAATCAAACGATCGTTACATGCGCACGACCGACGAAAGAGAAGGGGTGGCCGTACCATCATGGTGATGCGATCTTCGCAGTGACCGCCTCCCCAAAGCCGTCTTTTATAACCTCTCTGAAACTGACGTCTAGAGCGCCGGTACTGGACACGATGGCCTGTACCTGCACCGTCGTTTTGCCCTGGATAGGGTTCTTTGGTGACAGGGACAACGAAGCCAAGTAGGCTTCCTTGGTGAGTGTCTTTTCTTTTACTTCCTCGAGTTCCTCTTCCTCCTCTTCCGCCTCCTCGTCTTCCAATTTGGAGGGCTTGACATGGTCGATCTTGACACCCTCTTTCACTTCCCACAGTTCGAAACCAACTTTTGCATCCGCTCCGCTAGCGTCGACCTCGAACATCAATGTTCGTCGACAAGGCAGCGGCGTCTCTTTGAGAACGAGAGGTATCCAGATGCCTCCTAGTGACCCTGCGACATCCTCCTGAGGCACGAGCAGACCAATGGTCCGACTGGTGGCAGCAACGCTCGTCACCTCGTTCTCCTTGTTGAACGTGCCCAACAGATCTTCCGATGACACGTAGGCGAGCGACACGAGCAAATGGGCTTGCAAGGCGCATCCACGTGTGAGGATCGTCGTCGGGTCGCCGATACCGCCACCGACGACGGTACCGGCCTTGAACGGCGTGATCACCGACTCCGCGAATCCCTGAGAGAGAGATTGATCCAGGCCAGGAAGCGATGCCGATCCGCCGATATACACAATCTCGTCAATATCGTAGAGATCGATCTCGGCGCTCTCTGCGAGCTCCTTGACCTTGGCAGACACTTTGTCGTAGATGGACCGCACCTCCATGTCGAACCGGAGGCGGTTGATGGATCCGGTATAATCGAGGCCGTCTTTGAGGGATTCGACAGAGCACGTGGCAGCGCCTGGACTTGCGCTCAACGTGCGCTTGGTGTGTTCGACGGCGAGACGGAGTTTTGCTTCGGCGCGTCTATTCTGGGGATCTGTCGCCGGTGCGACTGTCAGTGGGGTTTTCGTCTTCTTGGTAAAGTCTTTGGCGAAGAAACGGATGAGCTTCGAGTCGATCTCGTCTCCTCCGACCGTCGGGTCTGAGAGGGTGGCGAGGGCGTATGCGAGCCCTTCGCGGATGGAAAGGAGGGACAGTTCCAGAGAGGACGCGCCGAGATCGACGATGAGTTGCGTGCGATCGGTTGGCGCGCCGTCTGCGCTCTCCGAGGTGCACACAGCGACGGCGCCGGTGTCGTCAAGGAACTGAAGGACGTGGATGCCAGCATCCTCTGCGGCTTCGGCGAGGGCCTGTCTCTGTGCGTCATCGAACCAAGAGGGTACGGCGACAACGGCGCCGATGATGCTTGTTCCCAGAAAATCTTCTGCGGATTGGCGGAGGGAGGTAAGAAAGGTGGTGGTGACTTCAGACACAGTCAAGATGCGCTCTACTTCGACTGGTTCGGAGCGTGGTGTGGCCACTTGCGAGGCTGCAGGCGTGTTGGTCGCTGTGATGGGTAGAGGGGTCGGAGCGGGTTGCAGGACTTTGACTTTGTAAGCGGGTGTGTCGGGCAGGGATGGATGTTGTATGACGGAGGTGGACATGGACAACTTATCCTGAGGAACTTCTGAGAACCTGTTCGTTGAGTCAGATCTAACACTATTACCGCGAACGAACACGGCGCACTTTTTCCCGAGAAGATTTCGGAAGCCAGTGATGGTGTTTTGAGCGTTTTTCACGAGCTGCTGCTTGGCTTGGTTTCCGATATACTATGATCGAACGTGATCGTCGGGTTAGATCAAGGGACAAACCTGGTCAAGTTATGACCGCGTACTATTTCTTCACCATGAAAAGCCAGCGCACATGCAATCTGTCGTTCGCCATCTTCGTTGGCGATACATTCCGCAACGCCTTCCTGTGGACCGGTGAACATGGACACGCGAAAGGTAAAGGTGGAGACGGACCTTTGTGAAGACGGCGATGGATGCGTACGAGTTGCCAAAGTTGATGCCGACGATGGACAGTGTTGACAGGTGCGGGGACAATGTGGCGCTGCCGTTTGGGACGGTTCCGTTGGGCGGCATCGTGGACGACGACGACGACTGTAACGTGTCTTTGTTTTTTTCTTTCCTCTTTTTCTGTCGCTGATGTAAGCGATGCCTATTGGCAGTGCTTCGCTAAGTAGTCTACTGGAAAAGTACAGCGACAGCGTCCTTGACCTGACCAGCCACATCCTTCCACCGCGCCTCGCTTGCCTTCTGATCCGGGGACGTCATCCCTACCCTATAAGAGCCAGAATGCAAAGAGAAGCCGGCGTGAGGCGCAACACCAGCAACAAAGAAGGCGGCAATGGCAGCTACAGATTTCGCTTCAATGACTGAGTCAAGGACGCAAATGGAAAGCCAGGGCGGTGGCGATGTCCACATAACGCTCTCCCCCAAATATTTGGTATACCCTCGAGTGTCGATGGCGAGGTCGACTAAACGGAGCGACTGACACGCCTGCAGAACCTCTCGCAATGCATTCGGCGTGATCCCGTGTGCTACTGGCGTGTTCCATCCCCACTCCGAGTTTATGAGAAGTTTTTCCAGGCGAGGGGTAGCCGACGTCAACGCGAGCAAGTCATCGTCTGTCAGGCAGACGGTCCACCCAGTGTTGAATTCCAAGATACGAAGGTTGCTGAATGCCATGCATGGTCGCAAGTCTTCCATGCCAAATATGAAACCACGGGCAGGGGTGGCAGGAGAATTTAGTTGACTGATGCATAGCGCCTCGACGATGTCACCGGTCTTGTACGACTGAAAAATATCCCAGAACGCACAGAGATCCCTTTTGGAAGGACACTCGACCGTGAACGCAGTAAAATCTTTGATGGCAGGCAGCCTTGTCTGAGAGAGAAACAGTAGCATTGATTCCCATGATACGAGATTTAAAGTCAACATATCCAGATGGCCGAAGACGAGGGGTGTGTCGAAGGGTGGTAATGCAGTGGTCAACGCGAAATCAAGGTTGGTAAGGGCAGGCATGTGGGAGAGGTGCGCAAGCTCTTGCGCATTCAAGGCAATGTTGGAACAAGCCAGAGATGTGAGATTATTCCAGTGATAGAGGTAGTCGGGTTTTTCTCTGTACGTGACTGGACAGAGAAGCTGATACACTGAAACCGTAAGTTTTCTGAGATCGTGACAAAGGGCAGGAAACGACTCGAGAGAGCCGTGGAATAGATGTGGATTCTGAAACCTAACGTCGAGAGAAACTAAAGATGGGAGGGGAAGATCTAATAGAGATTTGGTCTCCTCTGCATAATCACAGCACAGAATGCGAAGGTTCGGGAAGAGTGGTTGGGTAGTAGGAGGGTTCAAAAGGGACGGGGAAGATCGCCACTCGAGTCCATCGTAGAAATCCGTTATGACTCGAATGCGACGTGTATAGCTTTCCAGGGTAATCCACTCGGTCTGCGTGAGCGGTCTGCTAAATGCATACAAGTTCTTTGAGGGAGCAACACGTTATCGGACAGAGTGACAAGTGTTTGGCGCCATCTCACCTTGCCTGGAAGTCGATAAGATGCATCCGGAAGACACCGCGCAAGAGGAGACAAGTTTTCGAGCTTTTCCCAAAGTAGGTCCAGTGCTGGCCCTTTGAATGCATGACAGGTCCTGGCCAGAGACGCAAGGGTGCCTGTATCTCTCCAGTCCGATCCATAACAAGGATAGTGACAGTGCTCAAAAATATTGAAAAGAATCTCTGCCATCTCAAGAGCGTGGTGCATTAGTTCGTGGCTTGTGACAGGCTCACAGTGCAACTTGGAGTTCGTGGAGCATCTGCTCAAATTTTCACACAGTCGACTGTACAAAATTGATATCCCCACTAGTGCGATCCTCAAGATATACGCTACAACGAGGTACATACTACATACCCAGCTTGAAGACTGACACAGATCCTCGGGCTCCAAATAGTACACCGAACAAAGGAAATGAAAATACTTCGTTGACGACGAGGCAAAAGAAAGGTATCTTAGTCGTCCCTGGCAAGTAGTCAGACAACGTGGGTACATGGTGTTCAGCCTCGCTATTGACGCAGCAGACCATGAGCGTAAAAAAGAATCGCACGAGGTACATCCTGAGATGTTGGTAGAAACGAAATGTTTCTTGAATGACGTGACCCTCTAGCTTGGGTGGAAGCCCAAGATGAACAATTGAAACAACATCTGGTCGAGAGAAGGGATATAATGGGCTCAACAACGTTGACGGACAACATCAAGGACTCGCTTGTACAGCATCCTGCCACTGCCCCCGGTGTATAACGCGCGATTACTTGCGGATGGTAAGTACTACATAAATAGCGCCTGTGTGCGACTTCACACAAGCCTGCAGACGCACCCCATTCGTAGCTGTGACGAACGGGCCCGAAACCTTCGCTTAAGTACTAGCGTCTTCCAAAATTATGATCCAACGTGGTGACCCAACGACCATTCTTTGCTCTCACCCCCCACAGCGGCATCATCCCAACCAAGCTGCTACCGTGAGCAAACAAGAGCCCACCCCTGCCGGAGTGGAGCAATTCCAAAACGAACACTTTCCGTCGCCGACTCAGTTGTCCTAGGACCAATCATGGAGTGGCACCACTGGAACAATCTTACCCATGGTATGGTATGCGCACAATGTGCGTTGGCCGGCTGGAAAACACTTGCAGAAATCGGGATAACTTCACATGTCAATAGTCGGATCCGAGAGCAATGGGTTGCACCTGGCAGTGGGTAGCGGATGCCGAGATTTTGTACACGTTTTGCTACAGGCTGCTTTTATAAATAGTGATCGATCGATTCACTACGATTGTAACGCAAGTTCTTGACGATGCAAGGTTGGATAGCCTACTTACTAGTAGTGATACCCACTCAAAGATGGAAAAAAAAGGGGGCTCTAAAGTGCCCAAGCAGAGATGAGAGAAACAGGACGACAGTCGAGCTGCCGCCCATACACCGTTGAAGATGAGTATGGTCCCATCGGGGATGTGCTCAACTCGGAAATGCTCAAGGGTACCACACAGAGCTCTCGAAAAGTTCAGCGACAGCGTCCTTGACCTGACCAGCCACATCCTTCCACCGTGCCTCGTTTGCCTTCTGATCTGGGGATGTTATCTCTACCCTACAAGATCGAGAGTGCACAGAGAAGTCAGCGTGAGGCGCAATACCAGCAAAGAAGGCGGCAATGGCAGTCACAGATTCCGCTTCAATAACCGAATCAAGGACGCAAATGGAAAGCCAGGGCGGTGGTGACGTCCACCTAACGCTCTCCCCAGGTATTTGGTATAACCTTGAGTGTCAATGGCAAGGTTGACGAAACGGAGCGATTGACATGCCTGCAGAACTTGTCGCAATGCATGCGGCGTGATCCCGCGTGCCACCGGCGTGTTCCATCCCCATTCCGAGTTTATCAGAAGTTTTTCCAGGCGGGGAGAAGCCGACGCCAACGCGAGCAGATCGTCGTCTGTCAGGCAGACGGTCCATCCAGTGCTGAATCCCAAGACACGGAGATTGCGGAACACGACGCATGGCCGCAAATACTCCATGCCAAGTATGAGAGCGTGGCGAGGGGCAACAAAAAATGGTTGAGTAATGCGCAATTCCTCGACGATGTCCCCTGTCTTGTAGGACTGAAAAATATCCCAGAACGCAAAGAGATCCTGTCTGGAAGGATACTTGACCACGTATGCAGAAAATTTTTTGATGGCAGGTAGCCTTGTCTGGGAGAGCAGTAGCAGCATTGACTTCCATGACACACGATGTAAAATCAACGTATCCAGATGGCGGAAGACAAGGGGTGTGTCGAAGGGTGATAATGTAGCGGTTAACGCGAAAGCAAGAAAGGTGAGCGCTGGCATGCTGGATAGCTGCAGAAGCTCTTGTGTATCCAAGGCAATGTCAGGACTTCCCAGAGATGTGAGATTTTCCCAACGATAGAGGTAGTTTGGTTCAACTTTGCTAACGTGGCTGGATAATCAAGCTGACTCACTGAAACCCAAAGTCCTCTGAGACTGTGAGAGAGGACGGGAAATGACTTGAGAGAGCCATGGAAAAGATCTGAATCTTCAAACCTGACGTCGAGGGAAACCAAGGATGGGAGAGGTAGGTGTAACAAAGGTTTGGTCTCCTCTGCATAATCACAGCGCAGGATGCGGAGGTTCGGGAAAAGTGGTTGGGTAGTGGGAGGGTTCAAAAAGGACGGCGCAGATTCCCACTCGAGTCCATCGTAGAAATTCGTTAGCTTTCCAGGGTGATCCACTCAGTCTCCGTGAGTGGTCTGCTAAATGCATATAAGTCCTTTGAGGGAGCAGCATGAGTGATGTTCATGCATCGGATAGAGTGATAAATGTTTAGAACCATCTCGCCTTGTCTGGAAGTCGGTAGGATGCTTTTGGAAGACACCGAGCAAGAGGAGACATGTTTTCGAGCTTTTCCCAAAGTAGGTCCAGCGCTGGCTCTTTGAATGTAAGACACGTCCTGGCCAGAGATTCAGGAGTGCCTGTATCTCTCCAGTTCGACCCATAACAAGGATAGTGACAGTGCTCGAAAATATTCAAAAGAATCTCGTGTATCTCAAGTGCGTGGCGCATTAGTATTTCTGACGTGGCTTGTGACAGGCACGGTGGTGGTGGAAAGTGAGAACATACAACTTGAAGTTCGTGGAGCACCCGCTCAAATGTTCACATGTATCGGCTGGACAAAGCCTCAAGATACACGCTACATACTACATACCCAGCTCGAAGACCGACGCTGATCCTCGGGCTCCAAATACTCATGATGTCCTGCAAATGCCCCCAGTGTCCAACATCAGATGTGCGATTACTAACCTAACGATCACTTGCTGATGGTAAGTATGTAAATAGCGCCTGTGTGCGACTTCACACAAGCCCGCAGATGCACCCCGTTCGCAGCTGCGACGAACGGGCCCGAAACCTTCACTTAAGTACCAGCCTCTTCCAAAATTATGATCCAACATGGTGACCCAATGACCACTCCTTTCTCTCACCCCCCACAACTATCATCCCAACCAAGCCGGTACGGCGAGCAAAAAAGAGCCCGCCCGCCGGACTTGAGCAGTTCCAAAGGGAACAGATTCCACCGCCGACTTGGTCATCCTATTTTGAGCAACCACGAGCTGCACCGCTGGAGCAGTTTTGCCGATGGTAGATTATATGCAAAATGTGCGTCAGCCAGTCGGACAACACATGCAGAAATCGGGATAACTTCACACGTCAATAATCGGATCCGAGAGCAATGGGTTGGACCTGGCAATGGGTAGCGGACGTATAGATTTCCTACATGTGCTGCTATTATAAATAGCGATCGATCGACGGACGATGCAAGGCTGTAGCCTACTTACTGGTAAGCTGTGATACCCACTCAAAGATGAAAAAAAAAAGCTCCAAAGTATCCAAACAGAGACGAGAGAAACAGGACGACAGTCGAGCTGCGGCCTGTGCACCGTTGAAGATGAACAGAGTCCCATCAAGGATGTGCTCGACTCATAAATGCTAAAAGGTATCACGAGGAGATCCCAAAACGTTCAGCGAGAGCATCCTTGACCCGACGGGCCACATCCTCCCACCGTGCCATATTTGCCCTCTTATCTGGGGATGTTATCCACACATTAGAAGAGCCAGAACGCACAAAAAAGTTGGGAGGCACAATACTAGCAAAGAAGGTGGAAATGGCAGCTACAGATTCCGCTTCAATAACCGAGTCAAGGACACAAATGGAAAGCCAGGGCGGTGGTGACATCCACCTAATGCTCTCCCCTAAGTATTTAGTATAACCTCGAGTGTCGATGGCAAGGTGGACCCAACGGAGCGATTGACATGCCTGCAGAACCTGTCGCAATGCATTCGGCGTGATTCCCCGTGCTACTGGCGTGTTCCATCCCCACTCCGAGTTTATGAGAAGTTTTTCCAGGCGAGGGGAAGCCGACGTTAACGCGAGCAAGTCGTCGTCTGTCAGGCCGACAGTCCCACCAGTGCTGAATTCCAAGACACGGAGATTGCTGCACGCCACGCATGGTTGCACGTCCTGCAAGCCAAGTATGAGAGCGTTGCGAGGGGTAACAGGAGTATATGGTTGAGTGATGCGCAGTTCCTCGACGATGTCACCAGTCTTGTACTGAAAAATATCCCAGAACGCATAGAGATCCCGCCTGGAAGGACATTTGATCATGAGCGCAGTAAAGGTTTTGATGGCAGGCAGCCTTGTCTGGGAGAGCAACAGCAGCATTGATTCCCATGATACAAGATATAAAGTCAATGTATCCAGATGGCCGAAGACAAGAGGCGTGTCGAAGGGTGATAATGCGGCGGTCAACGTGAAACCAAGGTTGGAAAGCGCAGGCATGCGGGATAGATACGCAAGCTCTTGTGCATTCAAGGCAATCTCAGGACAACCCAAAGATGTGAGATTTTCCCAACGATAGAGGTAGCTTGGTTCAATTTTGCTGAATGTGGTTGGATCGTCAACTTGAAGCTGATTCACTAAAACCCAAAGTTCTCTGAGATCGTGACAGAGGACAGGAAACGACTCGAGAGAGCCGTGGAATAGATGTGGATCCTCGAATGTGACGTTGAGGGAAACTAAGGATGGGAGAGGTAGGTGTAACAGAGGTTTGGTCTCCGGTGCATAATCACAACACAGGATGCGGAGGTTCGGGAAGAGTGGTTGGGTAGTAGGAGGGTTCAAAAAGGAGGGGACAGATTCCCACTCGAGTCCACTGTAGAAATCCGTTATGACTCGAATGCGACGTGTGTAGCTTTCCAGGGTAATCCACTCGGTCTTTGTGAGCGGTCTGCTAAATGCATACAAGTTCTTTGAGGGAGCAACACGTTATCGGACAGAGTAACAAATGTTTGGAACAATCTCACCGTGGCTGGAATTCGATAAGATGCTTCTGGAAGACATCGCGCAAGAGGAGACAAGTTTTCGAGCTTCACCCAAAGTAGGTCCAGTGCTGGCTCTTTGAATGCATGACAGGTCCTGGCCAGAGACGCAAGGGTGCCTGTATCTCTCCAGCCCGATCCATAACAAGGATAGTGACAGTGCTCGAAAATATTCAAAAGAATCTCTTCTATACCAAGCGCGTGATGCATCGTTGATTCAATTATTGTCAATGAGTGGCTCAACCTAATAATTAGGCCATTGAGGTCACGTGACCACCCCTTTGACAAATGTCAATCCGTTGTGGTTTTCTCTGGCGCAATGGCGACTTGTCCTCACCAATCCGAGTTATCGAACCTACAACCACCAAAACTCAGCCAGTCGGTCCACCGCGAGGAATGTACGCAGTGCTTTGACAACCAGGTGCGTTGCGATTGATCTCATCGCACGGACCATCCCAATCCACTTCAGGACGGCGACGACGGCATCGACGTCTGTCTCGTCTGCTTCAACGGCGCGTGTCTAGGTCAAGATCGCTATCATGCGCGTACGCACGTCGCGCGCTCAGGGCACGCCTTCACGCTCAACGTCGTTCGCCGAGCAAAACCAAACAACCGGGTAAGTCATCGTTGGTGCGGGAAGCGCGACATGTGGACTGATCACGATGGTGATCAGGGAGACGACGAGCCCCCCGCCAAGATGACCAAGCTCGCGATCGTCCAGGAACGCGAGGAGGACAAGTATGATCACCGAACGGCGCTGCGGTGCTGGGCGTGCGATCCGGTGAACGGGAGAGTGATAGTGGCGGATGACGAAACGGTGTGTTTTCTCAAGCCCTCTCGACCTCGTATTGATGTTCTCTGGCAGACGAAACGTCTGACGGATGGGATCATGGAATCGCTCTCATCCGCCCGTCAGGCGCAGGTGAAAGCTTGGGTAGAAGAGATTGTTGCGTGCGAACATACACTCCTGCTCGAACAGCTTGCGAGTGGACCTATTCCCGCTGAAGGTGAGTGATCGATCTCGGGCCCAACGGTCATTTGTAACGCATATACGCAGGACTTGCTCATTGCGCGTCGTGCGATCTGACGTCTAACCTGTGGCTTTGTCTGACGTGTGGGACATTGGGTTGTGGGCGCCAACAATTTGGTGGAACGGGTGGAAATGGGCATGCCTTGGCACACTTTAACACAACAGAGCATCCAATCTGTGTGAAATTGGGGACGATCACGCCTGAGGGGGGTGCAGGTGCGTATATGCGTGTTCTTTTTGTGAGACGAAACACTTCCATGTGTATGCAGACATCTATTGTTATGCGTGTAATGAGGAACGTCTCGATCCCGAGGTAACAACGCACCTTGCTGCTTTTGGAATAAACGTCATGTCGCAAAGAAAGACGGAGAAGAGCATGACTGAATTGGTGAGATATACATGCGGAGAACGATCACCTTGCTCATGCTTCACGCAGCAAATTGAACAAAACCTGACGTTTGACTTTTCTCTCACTGCAGAAGATGGAAGTGTATTGAAACCTGTATTTGGCCCAGGGACCACTGGTCTGAGTAACCTCGGAAACAGGTACGAAATGTTTGTATTAATGGGTGAACAAGGTCACTCAACACGCTTCGCTGAAGTTGTTACATGGCCTCTGTTTTACAAATTTTGTTCTCGCTTCCCGCTTTTCAAGAGAGGTATTATCGCCGACCATCATCCGATTTGTCGCAAGACTTTGTTTCGGAGAAAGCTGAGATACACTGGGCGACGTGCAGCCAAGCACTACCGGCGGAGTGCCTCGAATGTCAGCTGCTCAAACTCGCAGACGGTCTTTTGAGTGGACGCTACTCGCATCCACATACTGAAAAGGGTCTGTTTGGCCCTTTTTTGCCTACTAATGAAGGTTGACTTCCATCTAGCGCCCTCGGATCCGCTTGCGCATCCTGTACCAGAACACACGCCTTGGCAGATTGGGCTCAAGCCTGCTGGGTTCAAAGCACTCGTTGGCAAGGGTCACGCCGAGTTCGCTACTATGCGGCAACAAGACGCGGAAGAGTTCTTTGGGCATCTAATCACTGTCCTTAAACGGTACAACCATCAGGCAAGAGGTGGGGCAGCAGGTAAGCGTTTCAAAGCGTTTGAGATGCATTGGCGACCCATCAGGATGACCTAGGAGAGGGTGAGCCAACGGAGATTTTTTCATTTGGATTGGAACAACGATTGGAATGTTTGGGATGTCACCGGGTGAGGTATCGCGTCGACAATATGGATGTCCTGAGCCTTGGGGTCCCGGCGACGGAGATCGAAGGTGCAGGAGATGCATCGAAGCCAGTATATGCGCCTATTCCTTTGGAGTCGTGCCTCGACCTCTTTCTTGGTCAGTCTGGACAAGAGATGTTGGAGTACGAGTGTGAAGCAGGGTGTGGAAAGACGCAAGCGGTTAGACGGACGCAACTTGCCACGTTTCCCGACGTGCTGGTTATCCATGCCAAGAAATTCCAGCTGAAGAATTGGGTGCCCACGAAACTAGGTATGTATTTGTCGAGCCAAGACGTCAACGAGACCAACGCAGTGGCAATACAGACATTCCTATAATCCTTCCCGAGGGGAACCTCGTGCTGGATGGCTATCTCGGCAAAGGCTTGCAGCCAGGGGAAGAAGAGCTTCCAGATGGGCCCTCTTCCAACCCTGCACCATCACTACCAGAGTTTGATGCAGACGCGATGGCACAGTTGGAAGGAATGGGCTTCCCGACTGTAAGATGCCAGAAAGCCCTGGTTGCCACTGGGAACACGGGGGCAGAGACCGCGATGGAATGGCTATTCAACCACATGGAAGATCCCGGTAGGCGAGCACGTGTTGAAATGGGGAGCAAGGCTGAGCATGACCCTAGATATTGATGAGCCCATTCAGCTTGGTCAGGCGAGTGTTGCGGAGCCTCCGGCAGAGCAAATTGCGTTATTGGCAGACATGGGATTCACGCACGCACAAGCGCGAAAAGCGTTGTTTGAAACGGTATGTCGGCGTTTTCATTTACTGGGTGTCGCTGATCGGAAAACGTAGGACGGGAATCCAGAACGCGCAGTTGAATGGTTATTCAATCATCCCGATGACAACGGGGAGGTGGCAGCCTCCGCGGGGTCCGCGCACCCAGCTACGGGGACGAAACAGACGACAGGAGGTTCTGCGACGCTTCCTGCAATGTATCGATTAAAGGCATTCGTGTCGCACAAGGGGCCGAGCGTGCATTCGGGGCATTACGTTGCGCATGTGCTGCTGCCGGGTTCGGCGAATGCGATGGAAGTGGATATGGACGGGAATGAAGGTTGGGTGCTGTTTAATGACGAAAAAGTGGTGGCGGCGGATCGGACGAGCGTCGGAGAGTTGAAAAAGCTGGCGTACATGTATGTGTTTGAGAAGGTGTAATTACGTATGTAGGTGTTCCTGACCGTCCCACACTGGTGATCAGGTCATGTGAGATAATAATGGCCGCCTCCACATGGGGAGAGTCGGCATTCATAAATTTAGAGTCCATGAATACCGGGACAAGCTTTTGGCGATGTCTTCCGATCTTGTTCTTTTATATATTCCCCTCCATTTTTTTTCTCTTGTTGACTGATATCCAGCTATTCACTCCTTCAACCTGTCCTTCTCTCCATGTCTCCCATTCTGCCATGGCTCATGCTGTCCAGCCTCCCCTTCCATGCAGCAGCTCAGCACCCCGGAAGTTTCGTGCAGGCCGGTAACACCCTTGTCAGCGCCATGATGGTCCGTTGCACTTAATCCGCCAGTATGCCCATTCACTCCCCCCCGCCAGATGTTCCTCGGAAGTGAAGAGTTGGTCTACATTCTCGACAAGACCGAAGGTAACGCTGCCCAGATCAATGGCCACCCTGCCTGGGGCTCTGCCTGGTCCGTAATACCCCCATCCTCATGCTCTCTCGTTTACACAGCGGACATAGGAACATCAACACACACCAGGCGACGACGATGGACGTGCTCACCAACACGTTCTGTGCATCCGGCATGCACCTCCCCAACGGGTCCTATGCTACTTTTGGTGGCAACGGCGCCATTAGCATCGGTTTGTGCTTTCTTTGCTGGCATCTCTATTTTTGGAAACCTGACTACACCTCTTAGGATATGGGCCGCCGTCTTCCACGAGCTACGACAACGTGTACGGTGACTACGATGGCAGAAAGGCAATCCGGGTCCTCAATCCGTGTACCCAAGCCAACTTGGCTTCCCCACAGTGCCAGTGGTATGACAACCCCGCTGTGCTCTCTATGCAGGATATGCGTTGGTATTCGGCTGCAGAAGCACTTGGTGATGGCACCATCGTTCTCATCGGTGGCTTCACATCCGGAGGCTATGTCAATAGGAACATTCCCAACAACGACCCTGCAACCGAGGGCGGAGGGGCAACACCGACGTACGAGTTTTATCCCAGCCGTGGACCCGCTACGGTCATGAATTTCATGATCACCACTTCGGGTCTTAACTCGTACGCCCACACATACCTCATGCCGTCGGGCAAACTGCTCGTACAGGCCAACCTTTCGACCAGTGAGTTGCACAACTCGCCCTGAAATCGTGACCCTTGACCCATTATCAGTTCTGTGGGATGCCGATCAAAACATCGAGACACCCTTGCCCGACATGCCCAACGGCGTTGTACGCGTCTACCCTGCTTCCGGCGCAGTAGCGATGCTCCCTCTTACCCCAGCCAACAATTATACCCCCACCCTTCTCTTTTGTGGTGGTTCGGACATGCCTGAGCAATACTACGGCGACTATTCATGGCCACATTACAATACCTGGACGTACCCAACTTCGAAAGACTGTCAGCGTCTTACTCCAGAACCTCAGGATGGCTCGTCGCCTGTATACCAACAAGATGATAACATGCTGGTCGGTCGCACGATGGGACAGTTCATTCTCCTCCCCGACGGCACGATGCTCGTCGTCAACGGTGCCACGAACGGCACCGCTGGGTTCGCCAACCGGACGCTCTATACCCCTTCCCTCGACCAGATGCTATTTTTCC
>JBBPJL010000459.1:0-17515 GCA_038088675.1 Xanthoconium separans | reverse complement strand
GAAGGGCTGGTGGGTCAAACCGTTCGGTGTGGATAACTTGAAGATCGGACCCGAAGTGACACTCTCGATCGAGATCATATATGCGCAGTTTGTCTCCACTGGATTACCCAGGTACGCCAGCTCCATTTCATATGTATGTTTATCGCAGCTTATTTGGATAAAGTGGATTTGGCGTCTCTGGGGGTCTCATGGTTGGTACCGTCGAAGCTTTCCTAGCAATGAATATCAGTGAGGACCCGAATCGTACGTTCTGCCATTTGTCGAGCAAGCCTGTTGCTGACATTTCCAAAGGCCAATTGTTGTTCGGGGAGATCAAGAAGATCGATATATCGGACGTTGTGGAGTTTGCAGGCACCCTGGTGCAGGAGGACATTCCCCAGATTCCGGATAACCTGCTCAAGTTTGAGGAACTGAAAGTGTACATTTGTCCGTTTGGCGTCATACTGGGACAGACGGTGTATTCACAAGGTTTCTCGTTCAAGGCCGATTTGTTGCTCTTTAGCAAACGGGCCAACATTGAATGCAGTATGTATTCATACGTCTCTGGGCGACTTGGGACGAGAAGTTGACTATTCTGATAGCAATTGACAAGGCCCAGAAATCAGTCGATATCCTCGGAGGCATCGACAACTTTGAACTCGGACCTTTGGTTGTGCGCGGTTCGAAGGGTCCTCGTGCCACGCTCGAGTGCCATGTTGGCGTCTCTAGGCAACAACTCGTCGTCGATGGTGTCGTCAGCATTTTCGACGCGCAGGCGCAGACCTACATCAATGTCCAATTCCTTCCCGATCCGAAATTCAAGTTCTTCTTGTAAGGAACCACGCTCGTTTCAGACAACGTCGACCACTGACTGTACTTGCGTAGGATGTTGGAGTGGGCCAAGATATTCATGTTCCAGCTTGACGCTGAGCTGATCGGCTCGATCCGCGACCAACTCTCTGACGCCGATTTCTCGTTCTATGCTGAGCTTCAAAACGATATTCTCGAATACATCGCACAGCAGATCATCGAGCAACTTGAAGCCGCCAAGGTCGTTGCAAAGGAAGGCTTGGAAACTGCACAAAAGAAGGTCGACGAGGCCAAGAAAGAATGGGAGGACGCGATCGCGGATGCAGAGAAAAAAGTTGAGGATGCAGAGAAGAAGTGGAAATCATACGAGAAAACTATCCGCGACTCCAGTCAACCCGTTATCGACAACTATCGCAAGGAGATCATTCGGCTGCAGGGCGAGATAGACAAGGCTCGCAAGGAGTACGAGGATGCCTTGAGCGACGCTCAGAGGAAAGTCAATCAAGCCAACCAAGACCGCGCGTCCGCTTTAAGAACTGCTCAGAATGGCGTCGAGAGTGCTAGACGAGAGATGAACAATGGGATCAACCGTGCACAACGAAAGCTCGATGACGCAGAACGGGAGCTGTCCAGAGCCTTTGGAAATGCAAAACGGGATATCGATAACGCTCAGCGGAAGGTCGACGGCATCCAGTATGAAATCAACAGTACAAAGAAGACCATCCGTGAATACGAGAACGCATCACGGTGGGAATTTTGGAAGAAAATGGCCATTCCCGGTCTCTGGATTAAGGTTGGGGCTTTGGAGGCAGCAAAGGCTTTTGCCACTGGCGTCCTGAATGCTGCTCGTGCTATCTTGACGAGCACAGAATATCTCGCGAAAGAGGCTGGCGTTGAGACCGCTCGGGGGGCTTTGGAACTCGCCCAGGAAAGCTGGGCAGGCTGGTCTTGATACAGCGCAGGAAGCGCTACGTGTAGCGGATGCAACGTCCAAAGCTGCGGTTGACGCGGCCAATGCCACCCTGGAGGGAGTGAAACAGGGAGGCAAGTACGTTGCCTTCGAGTCAGCTAAAGGAGCTCTCGAGGCATTCATACAGGCAAACATGGCCGCGTACGATGCAGCCATGGCGGCGATCGACGGCTTGATGGACAGTGTTGAATTCATTGCCTTCAAGGCGGCAAAAGCAGGGCTGGATGTGGCGAAAGAGTCGACGGCGATTCTCGACGCTGCGAGGGAAGCATTGGATATCGCGAAGAAGGCATCAGAGGTGGCGATCTCAGTCCTTGAGGAAGTCGTCAAGTTTGGTGCGCAAGCCGTCAACATCAAGACGATCAAACTTTCCGGTACCCTGCGTGGCATTCTCGGAGTTGGCGGTACTTCTGCTCGGCCCTTTTCGGCTGTGATCCAAGGCTACATCGTGGGCCAGTGGTTCGATATCAAAGCCGAGTTTGATCTCAAGAAGCCCGTGGAATTCATCACTGCGCTCTTCAAAAAGTAAGTCGACGATCGACTTTTGTTTCCGTTCCGTGCTTAACAAGATTTGTGCAAGGCTTTGGGATTTGGTCGCTGGAGACTTTAGGCTTGCATTCCTGGCAGCTATTGCCGAGCAACGTCACGTCGCGAGGGAACCCATCGATGATGGACAGCTCCTGGCAACGAAGAGCAGATACCTCCAACAGCGACCTGACATTCTGAGGACGCTCATAGAAGTCTCTGAAACCGTACTCGTTGACATACCGTGTGGGCCGTTCAGCGGGAGACAGACCGTGCCTCCCCACGTGGCGCGAGAAAGGAATTGGTTATGATTCAGGAAGAGCAGGGTATTTCGGTCTTCAATGATATCGGTGGATTGTGAGGATGGCTGTCATCAATTGTTTCGTTCGAGAAGTTGTATGTAGGATAATGCGGCATGTTGTCATAGCGCTTTGTACTGATGGTCTAGTCTGAATACACTATGTAAGATATCGTACGGGTTACTTTTCTGTCGTGGACTGGACGGTCAGCGGATGTGAAGTCCAGTACGAAACAAGAAACAACCAGTGAGATGATATATCAAGGCCCTCCGGGAAACCCTGGACCCCATATTGGTTCCCCTGAGTGTCACATTGTAGGCTCACTCACTTATGTACCACGAATTCTCGCTTCGGCGCCGTTGGCGCCTGCGCTCGAATTCAAGGGAAGATGAAACCCGGAAAATACCGGATATCAACACCTGCCACTTTACCTAATCAATCGTCTCTAATTGCCCCAAATCTCAGCAATCCGTTCCACAAACGGAGTGTCAGAATCTTGTCATTCCCACGAATTAACGGTCTGCTAACCTGTCCCCTTCGGGTCCAGGAATACTGCAGCTAGGTGAGTGGACAGACATGACGCCCTCTGAACGAGATGAACCAAACCCCCATCCGGCTTCTCCGACTCTTGGCGTATCGCCGGCTTAGGAAAGAGCCAGTCGCGTCTCAATACTTAGATCATCAAACGAAAAAAGCGACATACACGATTCTCCAGATTGATCCTACGCACGGTACGTATCCCCCTTTTCGAGCTGAACATCCTTGTACAGTCCCTTTGGGGGGTTCCACGAGCCTGGCATCTCGGCGGCCGTCGGATGGACGTTTACGTAATATTCTTGGACGTGCATCATGATCGCTGGTGATCCACTTCCTTTTCCGCGCTGATGACTTGTCGTGGTTCGCGGGAAGGGCGAGGGCTCGGCGCGGGTTCGAGAAACCAATGATTCCTGTAATGATGTCTCTTTAACCCTGTCACACAGAGTATTCTCAATGTTCCTCACCGGTTGGTTGTGGCATTTGAAGCATCCAGGACCGGACGAGTTTAAGGAGTGTGGTAGGATTCTAGCCAAATCCGATGCGTCAGCTTTGTTAGTGTGCGATGACAAGACACGCACTAGATGAGCCATGTCCTCGGTCAACATGTTTACCATACCCTCACATTGGTAACGTCTCGGAGCCGATCCCCGGGCGTGGTCGGCTGTGAAGTCGGTAGCGCCTAACGGGAGGTATGTAGGGCGTCGAGGCTAACGGGGAGCCATGCATCAGCGTGTGCGCATGTGGATGGATTTGCAGGTGTGGGATGGTGGTGGAATGGATGAGCATGCTAGGGACTGACTCCCCAGGGCGTGGAAGTGAGCGTGGAAGGAGACGAAGCTGGAGGTGATGCGGGAGAGTGGGCAACGCTGGATTGGAAGGACGGCGGATGGGCCGTTCAGACGCAGGATGCGTGACCGTACGGGGTTGGGTGCAGCGCGGATCGGCTCGGGTGAGGGGCTAGGGGAATGCGTCACCGGCCGACGTGAGGATCAGAATCAGTATGGACTTCGGTGCAGAGAACCGAGTAAATGTAGAAGTTGATGGCGCTGGATCAGGCGAGTGGCTGTGATGATCAGGAGTCGCCTTGGTGCTCGAGCAGCTCGTTGAGCGCCTTCTTGTTGGCTACACTCCGTAGTCTTCTTGGTCAAACTAACCAGCAGGATGTGCTACATCCGAGTCGTGGGCAAAAAGAGGTAAGTGATAGCACAGCCACAAAGTGCATCAACAAATTCCTGGCAGCCATGACGTGGACCAACCAGCTTGCTAACTTGAACGCTTGGCGTCCAGAATCCAGATAGTCGGCCGATTGGCACCCTTGTGTTATTTATTTATTTATTTATTGCATGAACGCAAAGCCCTGGCTGGCTCAAAGACCAGGGAACATCAAGAACAATATTTTTTTTGCGGTGAACGTCGTCGGTGGTAGTCCAAGTTCAGAGACGAATGGCCCATCGACACCTTGACTGGATCCCCAAGTATAGTTTCATCCAACCGTATAAAGTGCTCAACTAATCATGCGCATGGTAGGTTCACGGCAAGGCAAGGAGAACGCTTTCGGTGAAGAATACGATCCTCAAGTATGAGGCGCTGCAAATGTACAACCGTGCTTGGTAGGACGTTGCAGGTACTCGTTATCGCTGGGATCGTTCCTCGGCGCCATATTCTCTACCATATCAGAGCAGGGGGCATTGGAAGCTTCCAGGTGAGACCACATTTCTTCCATGCTTGCTGGTCGATGTAGCGAATTATTGATCCACGTATGCCTTTCATCAAGATCAGTCATTGAAATATTGACCATCCGTCCTTGCAATTTCCCTGTCCTGACGCAGTCCAGCGGCAGGAAAATCGATCTCAGCAGCGGCGATTCCCAACCGAAACCGATTCTCGGAAGACTTGCCTTGGCAGTATTCGGTCTATCTATCAGTGTAGATCCGGGAACGATTACCTCAACTGACTTCCACACGGCCAGTTCTCACAGGGACTAGGCATCGACTCCCTGGCGACATCGTTGATTGACGAGACTCTGTCGTTGCACTCCCTGGGCGGCGCTTTTTCCTGAGGGCTTTGTGGTTGCATCCGTGCTAGTTTGTAGGGTGGCTATTGCCAACATTCAGTACGAATGGCATGCCGTACTCTCGTGGAGGATCGTATTAGGGTGCGAGTTGGCAAGGCGGTCCAGGATTTATCCTAGTGAAACGTGGGGTGAGTGATGTCCGCCCATTATGAATTTAACTAGAGTTCTTCTCAGATGGAAATATGGGAAAGTACGTATGTATGGGGTTGGGAATACGACTCTGAGAAGGCCAAGCGACATTTCCCGTGGGCGTATCAATGGTTTCAAGGACAACTACATTCAGTCCATCCGTGTTTCGAGTCACTGATCGGCGATCATGGAGACCGAGAGGTCGCATGCCAAGGTGCGCCAAGCCCCTTTCAGACTGTGATCTGAGACTAAATAAGAGGACGGCATTCATCAAGAAAGTAAGCATGTTACGCTGCCCATACGAGGTTGACCGTCTCACAGAATCTGATGGAAGGTATCACCCTCATTTCTTCTGCCATTCATGAGAACGCTCCCACGTCTACGTTACTTCGCCGTGCCGATGATCGCGCCACAGTTCAGCATCCGAATGTCGCAGAACGCTCTGTGGCCGCGAGAGGTTGGGCTAGATGCGGACGCATGCGCCACCGCGATTCAATATAAAGAGTGGGTCAAGGTCTCTGCGATAGCCAGCGACCTCGTCATTCACCGAGCTTCGCTCCAACCTTTCCTCTTACGCACAAAGTGAATTGTGAGACTTTCTGATGTATCTTCATCATCGGATGCAGCTAATAATGGGTCTCAAAGTTGTCAGTTTGCACCTGAGCAAACTAACCGACAACCTAACCGAGCCTAACCGAGTTAGCCGAGCTGGCTGAAATTCGAATAAAAGTATCATACAATGGTCACTGAACTTTATCAATGGTGTACACCGTGAGAGTAACCCCAAATACCAATTATTACTGGTTGTCAAATTGAACATTTCACAATTCTTCGTTGTATATTCGATCATAGCACTCTGAGTAACTACACTTAGACCTCACAACAACTATTAACCAGCCAAAGAGAGATTCTAATTTATTCCTTGTTGCACTGCAACCCGATATTAGTTGCTCTGGTTCGGTCGGGGCATGAAATGTAAATTCTTCACACACTCTTACTTTCGGCTAATCAAAAACATTTTCCAAGTTGCCGTACAAACTTTTGGAACAACCTCTTGCGCAAGGTGTTCAGTCGGAGATTTGGGTTTAGATTTTAGTGAAATATTCAAGTATCTTCAATCAAGAATATTTACGTGGGATATGTCAGGCTGGTTTCTAGTACTTAGACCCGGGTGCCAACTTTGAAGCCTACTATTAGCAGCAATGATGCACGACTCTTGACTTATAAATGTTCGAACTCCGAACGGCAAATGGCGAACTTTACCATCGATCCAGTTTATAAGTCCGAGCTTTTCTCACGGAAACTCTTTCCACCTTGACGAGTAGAAATTTGTTACCACCGTAGTATCAGATCTATTGCACGCATGTAATATAAGTTGTGGCGGAATTTTTTGGCGTCGCGGATGTGAGTGGGCACGTCGTCGACGTTAAATGTACTGCCGTAGTATATACTAGTGCGTCGCGCTAGTGTAATGTCCGTCACGGTAGTGTGATGTCCGTCGCGCTAGTGTAATGTCCGTCACGGTAGTGTGACGGTGGTGTATTGTCCGTCACGGTAGTGTATTGTCCGTCACGGTAGTGTATTGTCCGTCACGCTGATGCAATGTCCGTCGCGCTAGTGTAATGTCCGTCACGTGTATTATCCGTCGCGCTGGTGTATTGTCCGTCGTGCTGGTGTATTCCGTCATGCTAGTGTATTGTCCGTCACGCTAGTACCTGTGCCCGATTTAGGGCGTGTGAATTAATTACCCAACGAAGTACGTTCCAGTTTATAAGCACTCGCTTAATACTAGAACAACTCTTCTTCCTCCACATTGGCGTACGTAGTAGCACTGTAGTAGTTGTAACGAATAAACGGTATCGTACATATGAACTATCAATAGACGTCCGATTGATACGATTTACAGGCAGGAAAGCCATTACAAGCGCACCCGCGAACCTCGAACGCGACATTGCTCTCCCGCTCGTAAGTCTGGTCACCATTGCCACCAGTTTATCAGACTGATTTTCAGCTGTTCTAGAACAGGAAAACACATTTATTTTATATTTCATCCCGACGCTCGTAAGTCAAGGTTATCGTTGCTACCGGTTCGCCATCCCTCACTACATAGTACAGCATGTCAGCTCTGAGACAAACACGCGCCGCTTGGCTCTTGGTGCAGCAGTGGGCTGCTGACACCTTATCCTTCCCGGAGCTGGAAGAAAGCCTAGCACATCTAGGTGCTTACGACTACGACGACTGGAGAGACACTTTCAAGAAGGTCGAAGTTGCCTCGGATCCCACCGAGGACCACCTTATCTCACCAGTTGATATTATCATCGAGGAGGCACAGGGTCACGGGATAATCCTGACCGAAGAAGTCGACAATGCCACAACGGTCTCACCAGTTTTGTGTGGTAGTCTCAGGCCAAGAAGCCCCTCACAAGAGCTTAGACAGCCCCAGAAACGCCGCAGACTTGGTATCTCCAAGTATCTCGACCTTTCAGCTGCAGATGACGAGGCAGACGACTCGCTTGGCTCGGACCAGATCACCAGTGATATTCCTCGTTCAAGGGAAGTAGGGCGTTCTGGGCTGCAATCATTCACTAAGAACTTGGATAACATTACCCACCGTTATGGAACCAATGTTCGTCCCTCCACCCCACTGGAAGGGGAGAGCAGCGTTCTGAGGTGCTACTTCATTGATTTTTATTCTGGTGAGTGATAGAAAAACTGCATGAACCATCGTTCTCACAGGCGCATTTCCGATAGTGCACACCGCTCGCTATGTTCTCGAAGTCCTGCAACCTCGCCTGCCTGGCGGCTTGGTTCTCCCCTGGCTCCCTCGACGGCTGTATCTGCAAGCCTCCTGCCCTTCGCAAATCCTTAATGCCATGAGCCCTTCCCATCGTGGCATGGTGCGCAATGTTACTCTCGTCCCCCCAGTGGAGGCGGCCCGGATCTTCACACCGGAACCTACTTTACCCTGCCGGTGCTGGGTGCGAATCAAGAAGGGCAAGTATAAGAACGATCTTGGATACGTCTTCGGTCGCGATGAAGATATATTCTCTGTCCTGGTCGTGCCGCGGGAGCGTCCGTATGACGCACCAGGCGGCCCATGTAACACTCGTGCCCTGTTCGATTGGCAGACGGCTTACGATGCCGGACTAGAACTCACGACCATCGAAAACTCTGCGGGCATCACTGCCTTCCAACACAAGAATGCATGCTACTTCGCTGGACTTCTCCGAGTCCCACTAACAGCTGAGGATCTCGAACGCGTTCTGATGCCTCATCCTGACCAGTTTCTCCTTCACGCACAAGCTGGAATCGATTCCTCGTTGACAGGAGAAAGCATGGTTTTGTTTTCTGCACAATTCTGGGTAGAAGGGGATGTTGTACGGTCATCATCTCCTGAGCTCCTCAACGAGATAGCAAGTGTGGCCGCTGTTGACCTTGAGAAACAATCGGCCTGTCTTATCTTCGACGAACAGGAGTATCACTGCTCTCTGCTAGAACAACGCCGAGTGTTTGCCCTCGGAGATCAGCTTCGGATTACTGCTGGACCTAATCATGGATGCGTAGGGGTGGTGGTTTCAGTCTCGGAAACTGACTTAGTCCTCTGTTTATCCACCGACTTGTCCCGCGAGGTGAGTACCAGTTACTTTACTTACTTACCTCATCACCCATATTTCTGCAGGTCCATGTATCCCAATATTTCGTGGAGACATGCCGCCCTGATCACTGTTGTTCGCCTCATGGGCCCGGGCTTCAACAACTGTACTGCCCCCCGGAACCTGCGGAGGCCGGCACCCAAGTAGGAGATTTGGCGCGCGTCCTCGATGGCCCGCACCGTGGACTTTGCGGCTACATTGATTGGATCAACGAGGACTTGGTTTGGATCACAGTCCCCGAGGATCCAAAAGAAATTCAGCTTGGAAATCAAGATTTGGATGGCTTGGGTCCGAATTTGGCATGCACCAAAAAATCCTCAATAGTGTCCAATCCAGTCGCCGGTATGCTCAACTTCACGAAGGAAAAGGGATACGACGTCAGCATCGGGGACGGAGTAAGAGTCGCAAGGGGTCCCTTCTGGGGCCGTCAAGGATTGGTCAACAAGGTTCACTGGACAGAGGGTCGTCTAGATGTAGTGTTGCAGGATGGTACCACGGTAAGCACTTAAACATTCCCTGCTTTCTTGGAATATGTCATTACACATTCTCTAGGCCACTGTTCCCATTACGTCATGTGTGAAGGTCATGAACTTTTCCGTCTACGAAGCGTCGAAATTGGTCGGAAAGGAGGTCTGGGTAGTTTCAGGGCAATTCAAGGGGCGCCGGGCCACACTGCATTCTCTGGGTAGGGCTTGCAGCGTGGTGTCTATGCCTGGGTATCCAGCTCAGGAAATACCAAATCACCGTATCACTGCACCGTAAGCTTGATCACCGCTCTTGTAGAATCCTCTGATATTTTATTAGTTCTGGTGTCCTCCTGACTGGAGAAATGCTGTGCACCTCCCTCCTGCAACAACTAATGCAGCTTATTCGCAAGTCATTTGTACCCGTCCAAAGGGTGCAGACACCACCTCCATCTCCAAGACCATCATCATCGGAAATTTCCTCGGTGTGTGATGAGTCGGCGGAAGGCTCGGCATGGACAACAACGCCTGATGATTTATCTACGCTAGAGCAGTCAGACTACGGTATGGTGTACCTATACTTATAGGATGATGACTGATCTCCTGCAGGTAAAATTCCGTGGATATTCAATGACGCATTCTGTGATTTCTCCAAGTACCACTTCACATTCAAAGTGAATCCGACCTTCAAGGGCGGAGCGCTTCATGATCGTGTTGCTCAAACAACTTGCCCCGACAGATTTTGTTGGACCTCTGCTGGTCATGTGTCCGAACCTGCCCCTCCTGGTCATGTGTCTGTTACGGTCCCAGGGCACAACAAGGGTGCACCGCGCGAACATCACCACATCCCCGCAAAGCTCTTGACCCCTGCGCTTCCGCAAGGCGGAAAGAATAAACAACAAGGGCTTATCCTGACTGGTGAGCGTGCTGGACAGATTCATCCAATCGGCCAGTACAGCAGAAAACGACGGGAAGTTCACTTGGCAGGATCCTGGTACAGTTGCGAAGATGTTTGTCCCGCTTACTTATTTAATCATTGATTATATTTACTACCATTGCTATGCCGCCCCATGATCGCCTCATCAATACCCGCGCATTACCCACATGTTACCCACGCATTACTCAGTATTATAATAGTACTTGCATATATAGCTGATAAGGCACGGAATTATTATTTCCAGAACAATTACACATCAAGTCAACCCACAAGCCCGGCTGACAGCTGTTGATGATTATTCATGCTATCGTATGCGTGGCTCATGCTTGTTCATATGAAGATGGTAGAACCTTCCTTTGGTGAACTATAAAAGTTGGGCAAAGTATGGCCTTTGGAGATCCAACGTGCCCCACTTCCAACTTGACCTCGACTGGGAATTAACCGTTATAGTCATGAAAGTGGGTTAAATACCCCACTATGTAACTAATTTTTCATTGTGGTATAGGTTCTGGCTATCCTCTACAAAGGTGGTATGGCCGCCAAGGAAGAGCCTCGTCTCCTCGCTACACCTGCACTCGCATAGATATTGTAGTTCGGGCGTTGGGTGCGAGCGACTTTGAAGACTGTTCGCGGGCAGGAGAGTTATCTAGAGTGCCCGCCAAAAATGTAGCGCAGGTAAGAAGTCATGAGGGTTCGTTGAATAGGTTGTGAGCGAAAGGTCGTATGCCGATTGAAGTACTCTGAGGATTCTGACGGTAGCTACTACAACTGTTTGGACGACATAAGACTACATAAACTTGCTCACTTTTGCGGATGAACCATGCCTCTTCTTGCGCAACCGGGTGTTGGCTGGCCTAGTTACCCCCCAACCGGGGTGTGGCATGCACTCAGGCTGGACAACAGCAACTTCTTCATCGGCGTCAACCCACTCATCGCAAGAGCCACCTTCCCAGGTACGCTTGGATGCACTCGGCCGCATATCTTGTGATGGAGGGTCATAGTGCATATTCTTCCGACTGCTGTAATGTTGAGTGCGCTTGGTAACCACGGGTGACGCAGTTGTGCTCCGGGCCAGAGCACCGTGTGGTTCTAGCAGAGGGGCAGCAAGCCCGAGCTGAGAATCAACCATCGCCTTGTACTTGGAGCGAGCCTCGAGAATTTGTGAATCTGGTGTGCGGTCTTCCACGGGGCAGATGTTTTCGCGCATTTCCCAGAGGATATCAAGGAAAATTTCCGGTGTGATGGGCGTAGGTTTGGTTATAGTGTATGCTAGGTTGTCGACACCTGGAGCCAGCGTCGCCCCCTCCCTGAAATACACGGCCAACTTCATCATACCTCCCACAAAGGCCTTACCACTGCGCCCAGTTGTCCAGTAAGGAGCCATCGATCCGACAAACGAGGCAGGGGAAATATTACGCTTCCACTCGTATACCTCCTCGGGACTGCAAGAGTGGAGGCCGGGAGTGGCCCAAGCAGGAACACAAGCAACGTTCGGCGCGGGTGGAATAGGCTGTCTAACATTACCAGGCAAAGGGTACTCATCGACGCCAGTGCCTAGTTCTACCCATTGGCGACGGAGGTTGAAAGGGCCGTCGAGGTTAACGCTAGTGAGGAACATGACCCAAAACAGAGATTCGAGGTCATGATGGACCTCATGGTTGACAGGGCGGTTACGAAGGAGAAGCTCGTGCGCTGTGAAGGGAAAGCTGCCCTGCACAACAGAACATCAAATTGCGCGACCCAGCAGCTTGTAAGAAAATTCATACAGTCATCTGCCCCGATGAGGCGTTTGCTTTCGTCTTCGGGTGCCGATCCTCTCCATAGCCCCAGTCACACAACATCCCGGCCCGCTTGATGTAGTCTGCAGGGTTGCCGGAGGTAGGCCAGTCGGGTACCACGTCCTTTTCGTCGAGACTCTCCACGACAAACATGGTGTTGGTATCGCTACCATCGCAATGCAAGACCTGCTTCCGAAGTCCGTTAAATAAAGCTAGCAGTATTCTCAATGGTCAGGGTCGTGCATAACGGAATAATCGTAGAACTTGCCTATTACAGCGCACATCATGCCATTGATGAGCTCTCGCCGGCAGGAAAACCAGGTAATGGGGGTGCCGATGGTCTCGAAAGCAATGCGAATATGCTCGCGAGACTCAAAGTCGGGAGGTCGCACTTCGCCGAACCGGCGCAATATGTTCTTCGTCGTGTCGAAGTCTCTCTCGGACGCGCTGGGAATTGAGTGTTGTGCTGGATTCTCGCACTTTGGCTTCTCGTAGGCAAAAACAACAGGGATACCGGGGAGATTCTGGGTAGAGTCCCATGGCATGGGGTCCAGCTGTTGGCAATCGCGGAAAACGTTGTACAAGTCTTTGGGTCCGAATTTTAGCTCGAGGGATTCAGTCGCAAAGGGCAGAGGAGACCGGGTCTGGAGCAAATGATGGATTTGGATATCGTCGGTGAGGGATTCCTCCATCCAACAGTCCTTGAGGACAACTAGCTTGTCCGAGCCGTCAGCTTTGCACAGCCAGAGCTTCGACGACCTGGTGTGGGTGGACATGGCGATGAATACGACGGTCTCAGTTACTTGGAGGCTGTGACTGCTGAGTCTCAGGGAAAGCGATGGTATGTTGAGGGTAAAATGGGTGTCCCAACCATTCCACGCTGGAGAGCAGGACGTTATCCCCAACAAAATGCAAAGGAAGTCTTTCGGGTGCTTGTTTATGTCCAAAATTTGGGAAATAACGACGACTCCGCGAGCGTGAAGGGAGAGGGTTAGGCCAGATCCGCAAAGCACCATTCCGACGAAGAAACGGCGCGGCAACTGAGTAGCAGAAATGCAAGTGGCGAGCTCGCAAATCTGAATCAAAGCCTCCCTGCGTGGTTCCTCCTTATCGCTGGATTTAACTTCACATGCCGTGTAGATTGCCCGAAAGTTGCATCGTGGCTCAGAACGATGGGATCCCGGAACGAGGATAATATCCGGCTTTCTTAGCGTCTCAGCTGGGCAGTTGGCGTGAGACCGCCATACGCAAGGCTGCAGTGGAGCGGCGCCACTGTTCAAGTGCCCTTCCTGGACCAGCTGTGGCAACCACATAATCGATGATTGGGTGATCATATGTCAGTGACTCACCCTGTTGAAAAATGAAGCAATGCGCTCCTCGTCAGTGCTCTCGGGAGCCTTCAGGATGCTCCACACTTGTTTCTCCTTTAGGTAGTGGCCGCCATCCACAAGGGCTCCGTAAATGGCTTGTAAAGCTTCATCATGTGATTGCGAAGGACCAACGAACATTTCGAGAGAGCGGGGTGGGAAAAAAAGTGTCGGGTCGACATTGCAAACGACGATCTTGGGGTTGTCGAGCAACTTTTGCATCTGGGGATGGAGCAAACGTCGGGGTAATGGTTGCTGCGTGGGGAATGAGGAATTGTAGTTGGAACCGAGCTGCATACAGGGGTCAGGTGAGAAAAAATGGGGGATCAGGCGAACTTACATGCAAAGCCAGCTTCCGACTGGTAACATTGGACTTCCCCTGAGCCTTGTATTTCGGATGCTTCGCTGACCGGGATTTCGACATCCTGCTTGTGTAGGAACGCACGTCAATGGTATATTTCTTGCCGCCCAGAGACTGGAGGAATTGTGGAGTGTTGACTCCAGCGATGACGGTGGCGGGCTGCAGCGGTTTTGAACGTGTGTTCGCAATCAGAACACGGAAAGGATATCGTGAGAGCGTTCTGCAGGCCAACAAAGCCTCTCCATTATGCCAAAGAACTGTAATATTTCGTGGCGATCTGCCGCGCTGAATGTCCTACAGGTTCGGCGGATCGCCGAGAGAGGGGATTAAGGCGGTGACTTGGAGGCACATCTTGATGTAATCCAGGGTTGGGCGGCAACAAATTCGCCAAGAACAAGCTGCATAGAGCAGCAGAAAATATGATATCGACAAGAACCCTCGTGCCGAAGGGGAGTGGGGGGAGGAGCAAGAGGAGCTGGGGAGCAGGGGGAGGAAGGGGGTGGGCAAAGGAGACAGGGTCTTGTGAACGAAAACGAGCGCATAGGCAGTATAATGGCAATGCTTCTGCCTTGGTTCTGCACTCGTCCTCGCTTAGCCAAGTCGACACCCGCTCAGACCGCGTGAAGACACTTGGCCATAAAACGCTTGCGGCATTCCCTGATCAGGAAAGGAAAGGAAGGTGTCGGCAGCCCACCGTTGCACTACCAGCCATGCTGCGCGAGATTAAATCAGGGCTGACCTGCTGAGACCAACAAATGGGTCAAGTAGCGACCGGACGTACGAGTTGTGGTAGGATTCTTGGATTCTGGGCTGGTGTTAGCATTCGCTCGAGTGTCGGGTCTCAGAGAATGGACTCACTCGGTGTAAACGCGAGGGACAGGGCTCGCGAGTGGACGTATTTCACATTGACGTTTAGCACGGTGTCCTGCGATTGGTCTCAGTTGGAGTCGGTGAGATGACACTTAGCCACTTGCGTTGTTAATCTCTACTAGCTACTATTCTACCTAACACTAGTAACATAGTGAACTCCATATAATGCTGGCCATCTAAGATGTCAGAAGAAGAGTAGTGTTAACATTAAGCGAGGCCTCATAAGCTGGAACGTACTTCATTGGTAGTAAGTTCATACGTCAAAGTGCGACTCCATTGAATGTACAGTGCGGAGATCGATATTTTCGGTGACGGTGATACACATACTCACTGTCGCATGCGCGCGTGTTTATTCCATTCGGGTTCAGCGTAATACTAATAGCCTACATCTACATTAACGTAAAGTTACACCAAGGGATTCACAAGTAGTCGTAAGTTGGAAAGGAGAAAAGAGAAAAGATGTCTCCATTCGGAGGAAGCGTTTATAAACTGGAACGAACTGAAATTAAAGCTCAGCTTAAGTCCGACAATTTCTCACGTTACCAAAGTGCTCGTGGTGCACTGGTACTAACCTGCGCAATTCCGCGAGTCTCTCTCCGCCCTCCTCCTAGTTCCTTGGTATGGTGCATTCGACGCCAGAAACTGCGATGCTACCTTTGTGCCCCACTTGATCAGCCTTGACCACTGGAGGACAGTCCACCCAAGCCACAATCTCGCCGATGTTTGGGGAAAAGCAAACGATGTGCGTCTCATTTTAATGTTCTTCCATTCCAGATGTCGACCCAAGCCCTTGTCATGTCGTTATTTTCTTCGTTGCTATCGCTATTTTCGTGCCATCTCCCCGCGATCTTGCTCCGCAATGGTTGCGAACTGGATTCTAATATCAGTCACAGTCATAACGAGCAGATTCTCGCTACGCTCAAGTTATTTCAACACCATATCAATGTTTGGGAGTGGACGAGAACGCAAGTCCGTCTTTGAAGCGTTTCCCTGGGACAACAAGGTATACCGCTGTACTTTCGTCCCGTTTGTTAACTCATCGTGTTACAGAATCTACCGACATTACTCTACATGCGTAGGAGGGGAAAGGGGACCGAAAGGGATGACATTCTGGTTCGACCTGGTGAGTCTCCATGGTAACGTCAGCACAACTGATACTCAATGACGCAGAAAAGACGTTTGAACGTACTATGTCCTGCTCGTTTTGTCTATGGTCGACTAAGATACGGTGCCTTTAGTCAAGGCAGCGTTTTTGGAGCAGCGTCGCGAGCTGTTCGTGGCCTGGTACGAGATCATTACGCCGTTGTACAGAGGGTTCTCTAGGTGTCGAACTTGTCGCGGGGTATGTCCACCGTCAATTCCAAGGCCAGCGCTGCCTAACTGATGTCCATATCAGTTATTGGTCTGCAGCTCCGCTCACTCTCGAACCACGACTTTTTTCAAAATGGATTCGCTGGACAAGCCCTCTCTCAAGCGGTGCCTGTCCACTCGTTTCTTTTATCAGGTAGTAGCGAGCTTTACAACCCTACCCCTCCGCCACTTTCAACCGTCATGGGAAACTTGCTCCCTCCGTCCACCCAAGCCACAATCCTGCCTGTATCTGAGCCGGCCCCTGAGACTGATCTTGACGTGTCCCCTGAAGACGATGCGGCTGAACCAACAGCAGCTTCAGTCGATCTTATGGAGACTGGAGACGAGGCTTACCAGCGTCGTGTTGCTATGAGCCAGGGACTCCGACCTACCGCCCCACCATCCACCCCTTCGGAGTGAGCCTCCGCAGATGCCCTCCAGTGTTGCTGAACCTCCATCTCCTCCGCCTCTGGCATACAACCCATTTGCTCCACCTAGCAACGTGCCCCTTCCTCCGGGACAATTTCCAAGTGGCATCGAAGAAAAAGTAAAGGCCGCTGCCAATATCGCTGCAAGATTGAGCGCGCTTGCTGCTAATGCAGTTGCAAGCTCTGGTGACTCTGCGACCAATTCGCTCGCTCCACCCGCTCCGGAGGAACAGAGCGCTCCTCAACGGTCAGCTTTGTCGAGCCCTTGAATGCCCAGGCAACTGAAATATAGGCTGATCCAGTCCCCGTCCGTAAGTTCCATTTTTTTGGATAGCATCTACAATTACCACGTCGTTGCTCATTGCTTCTGCTGATTCAATAGCTCCATCGGAGAATGCTCGCATGACGAGTGCGTTCGAATTGGTGGATTGGCTTCGTTTAGTCGGTGTTCATCTTTCTGCCTCTGAAATATCTCATCTCGCCTCCGTTGTTCGGCGATTCTACGACCTGGCTCTGTGGGCTCTTGTCGACCACCTTCATCCCACTGATGGCCAATTATGGGACTCGGACATCTTAAAACACATGCCTGACTGGTAGGCATTCCTCTTCTGCTTCTCCTAGACTTTTAGTGAACGTTGCAGGACAGGCCTCCCGTCGAAGGTGTATTTGACTAGCTATACTTTCATTGCACTCTTTCACAGCTCCAGGATCAACAGACGGGTGGGATACTGCTATTCGCACTTATACCCCACCGGTGACTCTAAATCGGCTTGAGAGTACGATACGTCTCATCACCCACGACCTTGTTGCTTCAACAAGTCGTTATGATCTCTTGGGTGTGCAATTTTCCCTCTGAACTACTGGCAAAGGGAAAAAGCCACCTGGACGAGAAGGACTTACGGCGACTAAAGGGGTCTGTTATACACTATGACGCAATCCAAGGGCTTTGCGTATCGCAAGATCTTGCGCATGGAGTTCATGAAG